>BQNB010022364.1:0-63094 GCA_026074375.1 Tanacetum coccineum | reverse complement strand
GTCGGTTGTTGACTGGAAACATGTGTATTCTAATCCTGCAAGGTCACTGCAAACAGTGTGGATCGATCGATGTCAAACCTAATGTCGTAAAGCAAAAGAATTAAGAGACAAAGATACGCATATTAGTCTGCAACAAAACCTTATGAACGATATTTGGCGCGAAGTTGAAGAAGCATCGAAAGAAGATTAGTCGCCGGGGCGTATTTTTTTTTTTTTTATTTCGGTATTTTTTTTAATGTGTGTTTTTTTTTAGTATTGTAATGTGTATTTGAATTTTATGAATGAAATAGTTAGTTTGTTAAAAGAATGAAATAATTGTTTAGGGGGTTTTATGAAAATAAAGAGGTGAGTGGTGTTATTTGGTGTTATTATTAGGGGAGTGGTGTTGGTGTTGGTGTTATGCTGATGTGGCGCTGACGTGGCAGCAAAAACTTGGTGTTGCCAAGTTATGATACCTGATGCTCTTATATTACACTCACTTTAAGTTATTATTATAAATTTTTAAAAAAAATATAAATTAATCTCTAAAAGGTAAAAATGTAATTATGCCAAAAGTAAGAAAACAAAAACTGTAATTGTGATTTTTTTAATTGTGTATTTTTTTATCGATTAACAATAATATTAAACTGAATGAAGTATAAACATCAATGCCTAGTTAAGGTAGCTCACAAAAACCAAAATCTTACCTTTTTGCGAAAAGAATATAAAAATTGAGATAAGCTATGTTCGAGTCTTAAATAGCTTTTTAATTTGGGTGAATTTCATATATCTTCTAAAATACACATTTAATTTCATATATACCTAATTGAACTTGAAAGTATCATATATACCAAAGAAACATTTCGAATTTCTTATTTTCCCAATTTTACTTATTTTTTAAAAACAAATTATATTATGACAATTATATCCTTCACTCCACCAAATGGATCATCTATGTAACGAGTGCTGTGACAATCCACATTTTCAGCTCATTTTACGTCAATAAACTCAAAACTATTTACTTTGAACTTTACATGTTTACTTTTAATTATAATCGTTAAGTTAAATCGCGTAAACTGAAAATCAACATTTAACGTAAACCGGCATTAAACAAACATAAGTTTACGTCAAATAAGTGTTATATAATTATTACGAAAATAATTTATAACATTTCATGTGTTGTTTTTATGTTTTACGTAAAATGCTTACGTTTTGCATTATGAGCTTTTATGCATGCATGTAAATGGTACCACCTTCCTATACAAAAAAAAACACACTTACACAAAATTTAAAAAATATATATATTTATTTTCCCTCCCCAATCTCTAACCCCCACGCCCCAACTCCCCACTATCCCCATAAACACATTTTTGGATAACATCCTTTGACCATAAACTATCCATGCTAATTAAGACATATATCCATCCCATTATACACTTAACAAAAACACATATCACTCTCTTTTCTCTCTTCCATAAAATCGGCCTACAAAACAAGGCAAGGAAGAAAATTGGTTTTTGATTTTTTCAAGTATTTTTCCAAGGAGTTCTTAAGGGTTATGGATAATCAAACAAGTTTGGGGTTTGATTTAAGCGTCAACTTAATCATTCTTGCCATTCATCATCACCAAGGTTTCATAATCTTTTCATACTTTTATTTTCCACATTTGGTTATAAACATCCTATTTATGATGTTATATCACTAATTAGAAATTATTTATTTTGACATCTTATATGTCACTTGATAAATTATTAGACTTGTGGTTAATTTGGAAGGTTTTTGTTGTTAAAAATGTAGTTAGATTAATAGTTTTGGTAATATATATATATAATCTGTCCAAAATAGTTTGAACAATAGGGCTGTGATAAAAATATTTTGACAAGATAAAACCCTAAAAATATGCTAGTACATCCTCTCACGATTCTGTGAATATAAAGAACGTAAAAATCAGATTTAAAACGAAGAAGTTATGCTCGTTTAAAGTTTAGCGAACATATATGTTTTTGACAACATAAAACTGTGAACATTCTGATCCGAATTTAAATTGAGGTTTTGACACATTTCGGGTCCGAACCGGCTAAAGTGTATAAAAAAAACTTGTTCGGAATGATTTTTCGGTAAAATAAGGAACATTTCTTTTATCATGAAAGTCAATAACGAAGGAGTTATCCTTCGCTGAAAATGGACTATTTTCCGGAAAGGCTAATAAATTTCCTGCACACATTTTTGGTAAATATAGTTGCTGTTAGGAAAGTCTTTTCGAGTATTTTCGGGTCCGTTTGGACTATAAAAAGCCTGAGAAATAATATAGTATCACTTATATAATATTTATATGCGTTCTAAAATTTATGAATATTATTTTTATAAACTAGTTAGACTATAAATGAATTGACGTTGTAAAGTTAATAAAAATAGTAAATCGAGCAAGATAGACTATAATTAATTTATTTTTGCTAATAGAGAATATTACAAATATGTACATTATTTATATTAAATGGCGAACTTGACGTAAACATTATGTTGATTTATAAAACTAAAACGCTGATGTGTTGTTGTGTGGTGTTTATTTATGATAGTTCAAGTTTTAAATTTATATTTTGCTGACTTAACCAAAAATAACACTTTAACGGACAGTGTACCCGGTCGGTGGTAGATTCGTGGTAAGTAGGGTGTCGAACACTTGATGCGAGGTTAAATCTCTCAATTTATTTATATTTTGTTTATATAATCTAAGTTAATTCTAATCTAAGTCAAACCTATGCTAATCCTATGTTAGTTCTAATCTTATCTCTAACAGGTAAAATGAGGGTTTTCAGCCTGAGAGACTGGCACGAGTTTGGTTGGTGACTACAATCAATTTAAGACACTTTAACCCACGCAAGCAAATTCACAGCAGATAAAAGAGCGGTCAAGCCTTATAACAGAAAACTGTATTAGCCATCACTAATCCGATTAGAAGCTGGTTTGTTTATTCAGTGCAATGATTACTTATCTCGAAGAGGCATATCATTCTTAGACTTAGGCGGGACTTCATCCTAAGACCTAGACACATTAATTCTGTCACAATTAAAGCATCTGCATAAAGCATCCTTATTTGCTGATTATAATCTATCTTAGGGATTAAAGCAATGGTGATCTTGTTAAACCCTAGCTCATAGAGACTTTACCCACTTACTACTTAATGGTAATTTATACACTAGTAGTTCACTTGTCCAACTATCCAATGGAATCAGAACATTATTTGTTGAATTATCTAGATTCACCTACTAGTCAACATGTTTAATAAACCAAAGGCAATTTTCGTTAACTAGTTAAGCCAGAAGCGTATCCTTAGCACAATTTTAGAAGGACAATACTTGTGATCCTATGATTCTAGATGTATAAATCACTATATGGGGAGCTATCCCGACACCTAGATTATTTGGCTCGTATCACTAGATCCAGTTGAATGATAGGTCGCATACAAAAGCACTTAAACAAGTATGAATTGATAAACATGAACAAGCATTCAATGATAAATAAAGCAATCGAGATATAAACAAAACCAAACATTAAGATCTTCATATTAATGGCTAATACCCGAAGGTATTAGCCTTCAAACATCATAATTAATAAAAGATTAATTGTTTTTGCCAAGGTAAACTAACCGAGTTAACGAATGATACCAAAAACTGAACGATTACAAAAGTATAAGAAATTACACGTTGTATTCTATGGATTGGAATGCGTTGCAAGACCTCTTCTACTCTTTTTCTCCTCTGAAAATTGACTTTTGTGGTTTAGGTATCGAGAATATGATTTAGCACACTTAAAACTGGTTTTTGAGTTTTGTATTTATAGGGTCTGGAAGTCGGTTCGATACGGCGTATCCAAGGGATTGTATACGGCGTATTGGAATTTCTTGAAGTAGAGACCACGTTTGATATCTTTCGGAATATTTTATTCCCATAAAGCTTGAATACGGCTTATTGCCTTTCTCTAGATACGGCATATTGAGCTTCTTTCCTTTGTGGTCTTTGGTGAGTACAGTCACGGATAAGCCGTATCTTCCTTGATGGATACAGCGTATTGGTTGTCAGAATCATTAATCTTCAAAAATATCTCCGTTTAAGCTCCAGAATGCACGTCTTTTGCTAATATTCACCAAGTACTCCATAATTCCTGCAATTCTCAAATATAAACGATTAAGTAATAAGTCTTTGCAATAATTATACAAAATGGGTTAAGTACATGAGATAAATGATGCTATAAAATAGACGTTATTTGATGTCATCAAATATCCCCCCACTTGAATCCTACTTGTCCTCAAGTAGCCTTTAGAAGTTTATAAAAATGTATCCCTAAGGATATTTTCCGTTAAAGCATTCATTTGATCTATTACAAGTACACAACCCAGCACCTCACGAAATAAGAAGATGAAAACACTCAAATCACTCAACTAATCTATGTGGTAACATGTAACTAATTCGCTCAATTGCTCGGTCGTGATGAGTATTCTATCATAAGGTTGGCAAGGATACACATCTCCACCGCTAAAGCTAAGGAGTATAAGTTTATAAAGTTAAATAGGATTTGTATGAGAAGGCTTAGGGTTGATTACTCTAACTAATCTTTATCGATACCAATATTCCAGGAGGGCGACAAAGACCACACATACACACCCGTAACGATAGGATAGACACATGTGACTGCTCACTCCCACCTCGAACAAGCTAAAGTGTAATATAGGGTATGGATCTTCTAACTTTCGCCAATAGTAATAAACCAACAAGGCAGCTGAGACATGCTTGCATGGCCGTAACGACGGAATAGACATGCACGCTTGATCACATCTTCATTAGCGTAAAACCCATGGTTAATGTTTAGGAAAGGATATTAAATTGTTGTTAAATAAAAATTATGAAACAAATAGATTAAATCTAAAATACAAGTTGCTAGACACTTTTTCCCGAATGTTACCATGATAAAGACACAACTATTTACAACGTCTTGATCATAGATCAAAAACAACAACCTAAGTTGGCGTTCCCGTAACGGTCAACTTCCCAAATATCCCATACTTTACAAACTTTACAAGGCAAGTGGCGATATCTTCCACTTTATACAATACTCTACATCGTTAATTTGTATCAACGAATAATTGATCCTTTCTGTAACTCCTTCGGTAGTTGCGAAATGATTATCTTCAAACTTTCCTTCTCTTTTTTGTTGCAATTTTTCTAATTTTTTCGATTTCTTTATTATTAACACTATACTATGAAACTCGGTGTAGTTTCACCATCTTCACGATCATAATAATTCCGGGTAATTCTTTCGATAATTCCTTCTGTTAGCTTATCAATTCACACACAAACACACGAATTTGCAAGGGAAAAACTAGAAAGAGAGAGAGAGATATTGTAGAGAGAGAAATAAACAAAGAAAATGATTACTTCAATAAGAGAGAAAAATGGAGCAACACCCTCTCTACACTTGGAGAGGGATTTATATAGTTATGTACATGGGCTAGCCTTGGGTTTAAGTGGGCTTCCAAGGCTACGTTTGATCTCTAATGGGCTTAAAGCCCGTAGCTAGGCCCAATTAGCATAATAGAATTCTCGGGAATATACACTAGGCTATTACAAGGTTTGGGAGTCTTAATAACCATCACTTCTCAAAATACAAGGTCTAACAATCTCCCCCTAAGGGGTGGTCATTGCATAAGGCTTCACTTCTTGTTTCGTTCTTTAGTCTTGGAACCCTGTTGTCTTGGGAATTCTTTTGAAGTTCCTTTTGCATGCTTGTGATCATGGATCTTGATCTTTAACTTGATATGCTTTGACAAAATACTGATATCGTGGTCTTTGGCCTAGATTTGTCTTGACTTTTGAGATCTCTAAATTTTTATCCTTGAATCTTTATGCCGCCTTGCGATCTTGTGTCGTCACCCTCATGCTCAAGGTCTTGAAAGCTTGCTAACAATCTCCCTCCACATTATTTTGGCTTGATTACTAGAACTTTATAAGTAATCTTGACGATGATATTCTTTTGAGGAAGTGCTTATACATCAGAGATCGCGGAAGACTTAGAAGCATGTACTTGAGCTTTCATCATAAATTAATCTTTGTCGATTGACCATGAGGAGGTGAATCTTGACTCAGCTAGAATGATGTTGTAATCCCATCACTTATACCTGAAAATTAATGTTAGTGATAAACAGCAGATATAGACGAATATGGCTTTGTCATTCGTCTTAAGTTCGGTTACATTAACCTCCGGTTCCGTGAGGACCGTTTTACAGTATGAATATTGTACCTGTGATGAGGTAGGTTCAATTTAGAGGAACCTCCTTGACAGGGTTTCCAGCTCAAAGTGTTGGATCCTCTAATGCGATTGCATTAGATTCACCGTACTTGCTTGTTCTCATTACCGGAGCGTCTCAAAGCAGACAACACGGTAAGAGTGAATCAGTTAGTTACTTTATGACTGACTGAGTCGTCAATTCATATACTGGACCATTACCGATATCCAGTTAACACAAGACTAATTCATATAGAATCTCGTAAGCCATCTACCAAGAACTTGTTTAATGTTGGCTCAAGAAGGATTTCCATCGTCACTATGAATACTAAAGAGTATCACTCTGATGTTCTGGCAATTATCACAAGGATAATGCGAAGGACTCTTGATAACAACTTATGAACTGGATGATGTTCAACAAGTGTCTGTTATAGGATGTGTCCTAATGAGATTTTAGATTGATCTTGATGGCTCTAGACTCTATGAGTGCACATTTGTTATTTGGTAATCGGAGGCTGGAGCGAACTGCCGCCTTTTCAATATCAGCGATCTCGGAATGAGAAAGTCGATAGCAACATGTTGATCTTCGTGAGAAATGAAACATAAATCTTTTGAGAGATTCTGAGTGGTTAGGAAGGGTTGTGCATTGCATCACTGGGTCCATGATGTCAGCCTTCAATATCAGAATCATCTTGTGATTACCGATAGATTTTGTATTGACCTGGTTTCTGCCTAAACTTGTATGGAGGGCTTCTTTCTTTACACCCTTTATCCTTACATTTCTTTTTCATTCTTCAACCCATTCAATGCTTATCAAGACTTCATGACTAGTACCTTGTTGGGTTTGTTCTAGTACTAGCTCCATCTCAGTCGGCACTATTCCCTTATTTTCACTTTACTCCTTTTTTCAATCATACCTAGGACTTCTATTCTATCTAATGGAGTGTTCCTGGGTAGATCCCTCCGGTTCTGGTTGGATCATGAAACAAATATACCTAACTTTAACTGCCTTATAACTCATTGAGAAACAATAGTTGGTCGGTCTTTGAGGTATTGCCACGAGGATCCATAAAACCATTGATAAAAATCAGTCAACTTGTTTGAGAAATTATTTTAGACACATTAAGAGTTTCCAGAGTTACCAAAAAAAACTCCCCCTACACATATGCGCCATATTATGAAAGAGTTTTGCACATGCGAGGTTTGGGAACGCACTTATAGATTGAAGATCGTATCCGTTATTAATCCGTATTGATTACATTTTAATCACTATTCTCTCCCTCAAAAATTTCATATGTGGTGACAATTTTTGTCAATTAGTGAATTAAAAACAAGTTAATGTTCAAAATTCACAAGAATCTAACCAAGTCTGGGGAGAACAGGAGTGCATGCAGAATGAACTAATTATTATACTCCCCTTTAAAAATAGAATAGAGTGAAAACTTAGAGTGGGAGTTTGTTGAGCACATAATTTTGAAAGAATTTGAAATATTTCTTTTGGAAAATATCTGGAAAAATTGAGCTCAACAGAAAATGATGTCAGATTTATCGTATAAATTATCATTTCCTTAGTGCTTCTCTTGAGCAGTCAGAACTTTGAATGTTTATATGGCATTGCTCAAGACCGAGAAGATGTGAACTTCCAGTTGTTGAGGATAAATATACATAAGTTAACATTGTCCTTTCTTTGGAGACCGAGTCCTAAGCTGACATTTATTTAGAAGTCGTAGAGAAATAGTGAAGGGACATGTTTTGAAAGCATTTGAAACTCTAGCTCGAACTTTATTTATTCACCTGTGTTGATATTAATCAACATTTCTATGTGCGTAAATGTTATCGATTGTCGAGAGACATGTCGGAGAAGAATATTTTTGTATTTTTTGAATTTTTTTATGTTTTATATTTTTATATTTTGATTTTCTGATATGATATATACAAATAATTACTGTGATTTTGCAAGACGATCAAATTCCTGAGGAGATAAACTACGCATACCAAGGCGATGAACCAAATAGGTGAATCGATCGACTGGAAGAGCTTTGGTGAAGAGGTCGGCTAGTTGGTAATCCTTCTTGACAAAATACAATTCAATCGTACCCTTTTCCACGTGCTCCTTTTATGAAATGGTAGCGGACAGCGATGTGTTTTGTTCTCGAGTGTTGGACCGGGTTGCAGGATATGGATATAGCTGATTTCGAATCACAATAGATTGGAATCTTGTTGAAGTGAAAGCCATAGTCCGTTAACTGTGTTCGCATCCAAAAGACTTGGGCGCAGCAGACGGATAGAGATACATATTCTGCTTCCATGGTTGACAGCGCCGTATAATCTTGTTTCTTTGATGACCAGCTAACAAGCTTTTTGCTTAAAAATTAAGCTCCACCAGAAGTACTTTTGAAGGTGTCTTTACAGCCCGCATAATCAGCATCTGAAAAACCGGTTAGTTCAAATCCATAATCCTTCGTATACCAGAGCCCCGTATTAATAGTTCCCCGAAGATAATGAAAGATCCTTTTAACCTCCTTGAGGTGTTTCTCAGTTGGGTTAGCCTAGTACCGAACACATAAACAAGTAGCATGTACAATGTCTGGTCTACTAGACGTAAGATACATTAGGGCACCAATCATGCTACGATATTTTGTTGCATCGACTGGAGACCCATGTTGATCAAGGTTAAGCTTGTCTTTGATCACCATTGGAGTTCCAACGGGATCACAAGTTTCCATTCTATATTTTTTAAGAATTTCTAACACGTATTTGGACTGGATTATAAATATGCCACTGGGGGATTGGTTAACTTGTAAACCAAGGAAAAACGTCATTTCCCCCATCATCGACATTTCAAAGCGGCTTTTCATGAGGTCAAAAAATAGTTGGGTATACCTAGGGTGTGTAGAACCAATGATAATATCATCAACATAGACCTGAACTACCAAGATGTCGTCGTCGAAGCGCCTTATAAACAACGTTAGATCAATTGTGCCTTTGAAGATGTGATTATGTAGGAGAAACGTTGACAATTCATCGTACCATGCCCTTGGTGCTTGCTTTAACCCATATAGTGCCTTCTTTAACTTGTAGACATGGCTAGGATGATCAGCATCGATGAAACCTTCAGGTAGACACATGTACACGTCTTCTTTTAGCGTACCATTTAAGAACGTAGTTTTCACCTCCATTTGAAACACCGTGAACGATTTGTGTGCAGCATATGCCAAAAATATCCTGATAGCTTCTATTCTAGCAACCGGAGCGAATGATTCTTCGAAATCTATCCCTTCCTCTTGGCGGTACCCTCTCACGACCAGACGAGTCTTGTTTTGGATAACCGTATTCTCTTCATCATGCTTGTTTTTAAATAACCACTTCAATCGTAAGTGGCTTTACGTGATCCGAAAGAGGAACTAATGCCCATACATCAAGCCTTTTGAACTGAAGAAGCTCTTCTTGCATTGATTCAATCCATGCAGGGTCGATCATAGCCTCATTGACATTCTTTGGTTCCATAGTGCTCACCGTTAATGCATACATGCACATGTCATCATCAGATCGGAGTTGATTCCTTATCAACACTGGTCGTGAGGGTCTGCTATCACTTGTTCCAGAGGGTGATCCTTAGTCCATTGATATTCATGAGGGTACGGTTGGTAAAATGTATGCATGTTTGATAGATCCACATACTAAGAAGATGATGAGTCAGCAACACTTGTGGATGGAGTAGCAAAAGGATTTACAAACGTATTATCATCGAACATGGTATTAGACATATTGTCAGCAATTAAAGCAGGTTGAGGCTGACCATGTGGTTGTGTTTCGAGCTCGTTAACATTTTGAGAGGTGCTTGGAATACTTGTTTCTAGGGAGAGTGAATTTGTTGGTGTCGGGGCGGTGTCAGCTGTTGTTGTAGTTTCCGTTGGAGATTGAAGAACTTGAGGTGCATGAGCAGCCGGAATAGTTCTTGGAGCAGCTGACAGTTGACCACCAATATAATCATCATACATAGCTTCGAACAGTAAATCCAATTCACCTTCAGTTGGTTGTAGAGTTGTTATTGTTTTTGGAGCATAAGTAAGACCGAGTCTTGAACTTATTTGTCTAGAAGTCATGCTTTGAAGCCTGGGTCTTAAACTGCTTTGTTCAAAAGTCATAGCTGAAAGCTCATCAAATGTCACGTTTATGGTCTCCATGATTTTCTTTGTCCTTTGGTTGTATTCTCTGTAAGAACAGGAATTAGCAGAATAACCAATGAAAAAGCCAATATCACCTTTTGCACCAAGCTTCCTGATATCTTCACGATCATTCTTTGGATAGCAGAGAGCCCCGAATACATGAAGAAAAGAGATATACGGTTTTCTGCCATTAATAAGCTCGTATGGTGTCTTGTCAAATCGATGGTGAATGATGGTGCGGTTTTGAGTGTAGCATGCAGTAGCAATTGCTTCAACCCATAAGAATAACGGTGCGCGAGAAAAAATCAACATTGTTATAGCAGCCTCCACAAGCGTGCGGTTCCTTCATTCCACAACTCTGTTTTGTTGAGGGGTACGGACAGAAGATGCTTGGTGTGAGATGCCAACACTCTTAAAATATTCTTGAAGCACTTGGTTTTTGAATTCTGTGCCGTTGTCCTCTGGTGCTTGAAGTAGAATTGTAATTCTTTTGAGAAAGGTTTTAATCTCCTCTGGTGCTTCATCTTTTGATCTGAGAAAGACTACCCAAGTGTAACGGGAGTAGTCATCTACAATTACCAAAACATACCGCTTTCCATTTATGCTTGCGATTCTCATTGGGCCACACAAATCCATATGAAGAAGGTGTAACCTCTACTTAGAATTCGGAACTAGTTTGGGTGGGTGTGATGCCCTTTTGCTTTTTCCTTGCTCACAAGAAGGACAAAGATGTTCTTTATGGTATTTGAACTTCAGAAGACCGGTGACAAGATCATTTCTAGCAAGGTCATTTATGGTGTCAAAGTTGAGGTGGGATAAACGTTGATGCCATAACCATGACTTGGTAGAAGTGGCTCGAGCCATGAGACAAATTAGAGATGCAGAGGCCATATTATGGAGATTGATGGTGTAAAGGTTTGTTGTACGATTTCCTTTTAACAAATCAACTCCTTTGATATTTCTGATGAAACATGTGTTTCTTCTAAAATCGACCTTTAGATCTGAATCACAAAATTGCCCAACCGAAAACAGGTTGTGTCCCAGGCCCTCAACAAAATAAACTCTGGTGATCAATATATTTCCCTATTGAAGATCACTAAAGCCCAGAATTGTAGCTACATGATCATTCCCAAAGCGAACGGTTCCCAAGAACTTCCAGACAAAGTTGATGAGAAGCTTAAGATTCCTGGTCATATGCTTGAAACAACCCGAGTCGACGCACCATAAACATATTTGGATAACCTGCCAAGGAAAAAAGTGGAATTTAGAAACTGTTTGATTGTAGGTTCCTGAGGGTTAGGAGTACATGCATTTTCACCATTTGATTCACTAGATGCAATTATCATCCGTTAATGTCAAACATCTTTCCAGTAGGTGACCACCTAAGGCGCATGCAAGGTTTACTAGGCTTAGGTGAAGCAAGTCTTTCTTTGGACCCTACCCTTTTTGGTTTCTAGACATGTGCCTTATCCTTCATTTGATTTGCAGTATTTAAAACATTAGCCTTTTGTTTCTTACCACGAGAATTCATGCCATTCACATAATTAAGCACACAAGCATCATGATTTGCAGTAATTAAACATTGCTTACACATGGCACAAACAATTTCATATTTATCATTCTGAATAGCAAGCTTAATGTTATTACATTCAGATGACATATGTTTCTTATTCTTAGAAAGCAGTAAATTCCTAGGGTGAACTTCTACTTCAACTTCTTTATTCTTGATGCGACTACTCTTAGACGCAGAAGGGACCCTATCATTCTTTGTATTGCTCCTAGGCTGTGGCCTTCTGGTCTTAGTAGTGATGTCTACTCCTGTAGAAGAGAAACCATTGGAGTCAGAATTAATGACTTTCTTAATGATGACATGAGGTTGTGATACAGTGATTGGATGTGTCCTAACACTTGCTTTAGTTGGTAATTTTTCTTCCCTCGAGTTCTTGAAAGGATTAATCCTAAACATTCCAGGGGCAATCACTTTATCATTGTCAACAACCTTTGATTCTTTGGTGGTAGGTACCGAGTTTGAAGTGACTGGTTTTGACAAAGCATGTGTCTCATCGATCTTGGGAAGACCCTTAGTTTTTGGAAAAGGAGTGACAGAATAAAGTTTTGGTCCATGTGGTTTTCCTAAAATTGATTGTTTGCAAAACTAAGTATTCACACTCGTACCTTTGGTGGTGTCCTTTCAATCAGAAACCTTATTGAATAATTGTGCTCTTACCTTAACATTTTCATAAATCATGTCATGTAATTTTGTTTGCAGAGAGTCAATTATAGTTTTGGTTTGAGCCCGTGTCACATTGATAGAGTCAAAAAGGTTCTTATAGACGGCCTTAAGATGAGCATTTTCCTTTTCATAATTCCTAATCTAAAACTCTAATTCCACGTTCTCATTTTTAAGTTTCTGAGGCAAAGGATCAAGGGTATTTGATACACATGGAGTATCCTTACTTATACCCTTTTGATCTCCCAAGTGAGCTTGCAATCGTTCAATTTTTTGTTGTATGTCATTATAAGCCTTATCGTACGAAATTTTGTCATATTTGCATTCTTCACATTTTTTGTACCAATCGTTCCAGAGTTTAGCATATTCATTCTCCTTTTTAATGATACAATTTTCAAAATGTTCTTTCGTATGTTCAAGCTCAGTTTGGAGATTTGAGGAATCTACAACAGAATTATTTTGCACAATAGACATAACATCCTGAGTGACAACTGCTCTCAAGAGACGCTCAATTTCCAATTCCAATGCCTTGTGCTTAGCAAGAGATTCGTCAGCTTCATTTGCAAGAGATTGAAAGTCTCGAACAAATTTGGCTGCTTCTTGCAAAAATTGTATTTTGAAATTTTGCACTCTAGCATCAACTTGGTTAACGATAGGGAAAATTTCATCTTTTACAATTTTGTGAATCTCTTGGTGAGCATAAGACGACCAATTGTGAATATCTAAAGTCATTTTTTGTTTGACAACACGTTGAAGAGTCACAATGGTGCTCTTTACCTCATTCAGGAATTTCCGTGCAACACTTGGTGTAGTGTCATCCGAAAACTCTTCATTTGGTATTGAAATTGATTTAGAAACATTGGCCGTATTGAAAGCATTTAAAAAATACAACTCTTCACGTGACTTGGCCGTTTCAGAAACAAAAACCCCCGAAAGATGATTAATCTTTGTATAATTTGCTGGTTTTATTTCTTTGTTTAATAGTTGCATTTTTAAGCGACTCTCTTGAGCAAGTTCCAGTGTCTCCTCCGAATCATATACAGTCGGAGGATCATGCTTCTCTAATAGAACTTTGCCATTATACAAACTCTGTTGTTTTTGCTGAGCTTGCTTGAGATAACACGGATTTTGATAACCCAAAGCCATTTTCTGTTCGGTGTGGTAAAACGAGTCTGGCTTAGGTGAAAGCATGTGCATCATTTGAATCGATTGACCCGTTTTAACCAAAATATTATCTAAATCCTTTATCTTATTCTCAAGATGAATTTTTTTATCAAGAAGCTCATCTTCGCGTATTTTGAAATCAGACTTCAATCTTTTCTTTTTTTCTTGAAGAGAAGAAACGGTTGATTTTTTCTTTGAAAGTTGTTTATTTAAGTTTGAAATTTCCTCATTCAAAGCCGTTATTTGTTTACCTGAACTTAAATGAAGTGTAATTATCCTTTTAGAAAGACATTGTTCTTGATAAACAGACTGTTGATAACACCTTTCAAGTTTATTATATTTTTCTTGACTAATTTCAAAACACCTTTCTTGATTTTTGTATCTAGCAAGCTCAGTGGTCAAATTTGCATTAGTTTCTCTCAACTTGCAATTGACCGAGTTGACTTTCTTAACTTCAGTAGCTAAACTATTATATAATGAATCATATAAAACACGTGTTTCCCCAACATTTGCAAAATGTTGTTCTACTGTTCCCCCACCTTGTTCCACACTAGAAACCTCAGAAATAACATTACTGTCATTCTGTGGTACTTGGTGTAGTTCAGGAATAGGCTCGAGTAGCTTAGTATACTGCTCCTCTTGAGTAAACATATTAAATATCTCATTATTATAGTAGTTTTCATGACATTGTACCTCAGCTGATCCGTCTGTATCATAGACAGGAGCATTGTCAGACTGAGTACCCGACGTAGATGCTTGCTGCAGATTAGCCATCAAAATGCAGTTTGCATTGACTTCCTCAATCTCATCCAGATCCGTCATAGCAGCCATCAAATCAAACTCTTCAGCTTGTAGTTGGATTCCTACTTTTTTCTTTTGAGCAATCAGCAACTGCGTCTAAAGATAAGCAGCATCCCTTCTCCTTGGCCTGACTGTGCAATTCCTAGCGAGATGACCCAATCCTCTATAGTTGTAACACCTTATCTGATTACCATTATTCCTAATATCATTACCCTCAGCCCGTGCTGCTACAACATTACCATTCCTATTTGGATTCTGATTAGTAATTCCCAGAACAACAATTAGTCCATTCTGATTTCCAACATTCTAAACACCCAGATTCTGAATTGCATTCTGAACAACCTAATTCTCGACATTCTGTACTGCATTATACCCATTCTGATTCCCAACATTCATCCCAACAAACTGTCTAAACTAATTCCTACCATTCCCTCCAACCATCTGCATTTGTCCGTCTTGACCCATATTCATACCCGGTTGAGCATTCTTCCTATTACGAGGGTTTGATGAAATTCTTTGGTTATTGTTGGTTGGTGTTGAGTAGTTTAGTTTGAATTCCTTAGCCATTAGAATAAGTGTCATGTTCATTACGTTTGTGGGATCTGTAATGTCTTCGGGATTTAGCATTGGTTATTGCATGTAGTTCTGGTTGAATAATGGTTGTAGGTTATAGGTGGTTGTTACATGTAGGTACTTGGTGATAGTTGATCTTGGTGAAACACTGGATAATTGAAAGGATTGTTGGAATTTGCCATGAGTGCTAACGGATCATGTGTTTTTCCAAGTCGTTCAGCTCTTAGTTCATCGACCTCCTTTTGTTTGTACTTCAAGAAATCATACAACTGAGTGTAATCTGTTGTATGCTAGTCCTTTGTTTGATGAACAATGGTAACATGTCGACTCCATTCTGGTTGTAAGTTGTTTAGAAACTTGATATTACTGGCAATCTTTTCTGGAAAGTATTTGTTTCTCTTGAAATCATTCATCAATTTTGAGAAACAATGATAGTAAGACTCAATTGATTCCCCATCAGTGGAAGCGAACCTTTCCTATTCATTAAACAACTTAGCCTTCTTTTCTTGAATTCCAATATCAGAACCTTTCATCATTTGTTGAACAGGTAACCAGATTTCCTGAGCAGTTTCACAACTATCAACAGCAGCATAGATGTCTTCAGGAAGACCGAGAAGAATAGTCAAAATGGCTTGATCATCGGCTTCAACGTGTTTAAGCTCCTTCTCAGTGAGTTCATCGTCTGTCTGCTCATGAAAGGTTTCATTAACAGGAACTTCACGGTCTGCATCACCTGGTTCATGAATCATTCGTCTGACATAAGGACCATTCATAATGGAATTGTACATTAAGTTTCCATTTGGTCTGCTCTTAGCATAACGGAGAAGACGTGATGACCATGGAACATAGTTCTCTTTGTTAAGCGTAGGAGGACAGTTTTCGGAGCCGATGGCATAAATGTCTTGTTGAGTCGACATTTTAAGGGTGATGTGAAATGATAAGTATGGATCGATTAAGTGATTGTGATTGACTAAGATTAATTCAAATGAAATGAAATTAATTTCCACGAGATTTTACAAATCTATGATTGGAAATCAAGAAGAAACCGTGAAAGATTAATTGAAGAAGTTAAGGTATGATGAATTAATTAAGTCCTTGTGAATGATTGAAGTTAAGTTTAGATGATGAGGTTTGTTGTTGTTAATTGATTGTCTTTAAAATTTCAAGTATGTGAATTAAGCCCTTGAAAGTTAATGATCCAAAGTTGGTCAATGAATAGCAAGTCTCAACGAAGAACGATTGTCAAATCTCAACCAAGAATGTTTGACAAATCTCAATGGACAAATCACAGTCTTTGTAACTTAGACAAAACGCAATAAGAGCAAAACGCAGTCAACATGAGACAAAATGCAATGAGAACAAAACGCAACCTTTACTAGCAAAACTCAATGGTCAAATAGTAGTTGACTTAGACAAAATGCAATTGTTAAGAAAATTTTGGCAGCATAACGTTTAGATGTGCTAAGTAAAAGGTCTTCAATGATCAAAACGCAGTAAGAGGCAAAACGCAGTGAGGAGACAAACCGCAGTACCAAAACGCAAGATTTGAAGACAAACCGCAGGGCTTCAGGACAAAACGCAACGTCACTTTCAAGCTAGTACACAAGTCACTTTCACCTAGTTTTGTCCCTATTCCACCAATGGTAAACAAACAAAACGCAAGGCTTAGATCTAGGCAAAACGCAACCAAGATTTTCCCAATTTGACACAAACCGCAACCAATAATTTCCTACTTTACACAAACCGCAACAAAGGAGATTTCTTCAATCTTCCAAATAACCCACCAAATAAGTTGTAGAACACCAAGAAATAATGCAAGAGATTGTTCTAAACACGAAAGTACACGACTTTTTCAAATTAAACCATAAACAAAGCTCAAATCTTGGTTTTTTCTTACAATTTTTCGAACAAAAAGACTTGTGTTTGATTCTTGTAAGGACACGTTTAGGCTACGAAATAAGCTAATAAGCTTGGTCTTAACACACCAAGAGAATCAATAAGCCAAAAAAAACTCCAAACCTTGGGTTTTAAACAAAGACAAGGACGAATTTAAGCACCCAATAAGCTACACAATCACTAGGTAACCTGGTGCTCTTGATACCACTTGTTAGCATATCAATTCACACACAAACACACGAATTTGCAAGAGAAAAACTAGAGAGAGAGAGAGATTGTAGAGAGAGAAACAAACAAAGAAAGTGGTTACTTCAATAAGAGAGAAAAATGGAGCAACACCCTCTCCACACTTAGAGAGGGCTTTATATAGTTATGTACATGGGCTAGCCTTGGGTTTAAGTGGGCTTCCAAGGCTAGGTTTGATCTCTAATGGGCTTAAAGCCTGTAACTAGGACCAATTAGCATTATAGAAGTCCTGGGAATATACACTAGTCTATTACAAGGTTCGGGAGTCTTAATGACCATCACTTCTCAAAATACTAGGTCTAACACCTTCATTCTTCGAACGTACCATTAATTGCGATGGTAGTAAAAATACATGAGTTTTGACTACAATATACATTCCCATTTGCAATGTGCAAATTTCATCCAACCGTACCAAAATAGACACAAGACTCGGGAAATACAAACTTTACAGTTTAAGCAACTAGCAACTGTAAAATAAACTTAATCTAACAGGGTAGGCTAAGGTGTAAAGGTGTAACGAAACAAATAATTGGTGTAGTTCCTAAATGATTGACTTTACGAGTTGTTCTAGGGGTATCTTACTCTTAAAGTTAGAATAAACAAAGGGTTTATACGGGGGTTAACTAACTAGTGTAGTTGGTTAATAAGCAACAAGTAAAGGCGATTTGGGTGTAATCCTAAAATTTACCTATTTAAACAAGTTACTCTATATAAATCCATAGTACTCATTATTGCGGTCTCAAATAGATATACCAAGCCACGTTCTAAAGTCTAAACAACATCACCGACACACTCATATTTTATGGAATTTGGGTAAACATTTGGAAACGGATAGGTCAAATCCTCACAATATCTATCAAGGGTTATATTGTGTGCGGGTTATGTATCAAGTAATTTCACAAAAGTATGCTTGAATTTTTTTAAATTTGAGCATAATTTAAGCATTTTATTGTGAAAATTAAGACAAGTAAACATTCTAATTCTATCCCCCCACTTGAATTATACAACGTCCTTGTTGTATAGATAAAACATTAAATACGGGAATTAAAAAGAATTAGAATGAGAAACTCCCCTGATATTTGCTCGGTAGATTCTCCATGTTGAGTTATTGAGCAAGAATGTGTGTTGAACATCCGCCTTGAAGTTTCAAGACTCCAACACTTCAAGATCTCCAGATTTGTAAATTCTCCAACAATATTCGTCGATATTTCATTCACGAGGTCCTGTATAAAACATAGGAAAAAAACGTGCATTCCTATCTTGGTACCTACAGTTAATTTAAACTAAACTAAACAAACTAAATACGGGTCAGTTTGGTGAATACGCCGTATCATGTGCATGAATACGTCGTATTGACAGAATTGACAATAATGTTTTTAAAGTGCATAAAAAGTAAAGACTGATAATGTTTAGACAATCAATACGCCGTATGGTATGGAGCGGATACGTTGTATTGATGTCTGGGAAGACAGACTCGATAAAATTAAATAACAATCCGGTTTCTCTCCCTGTAAGCACTTTTGTTTACAGCGAGGTCTTTAAGTTAGACTTTTCTTCAGCTTCTCTTCATTCATTATTTGGTGCGCGTCATCTTCCATCCGTTATCCTTTTTCTGAAAAATATCTTGGTAGATTTTGGACATATTATCTTCGTTTCTCTCCCAAATATCATATTCATATCTTCTTATAGCAATATATTCTTCATTGGGTCTAAGCGAGTACTAAATAGCTTCAAACTTTTTGGTTTTACACATTATTTTGTAGGGTTGCTCATCAATGAATTCGGATGTATTGCTATATTTGCGCTTCGTCTGACGTTGTTCACCTACCTTTTCGGTGTTACATCTTCCGCGTGTTATCAAATAAGGATTAAAGAACAAGTTAGTGGTAGTGTTGCTACTACTCAAGATACTGTCATCCATTCGTCTCTTATTCCAACTCCTATTCATCAAAGCATGGAATAATACTTTTTTAATTCTTTCATCCATTTTCATGTGTTTATCATATAACGAATTTACTCATGATATGAATTCAAGTAGATCAATCCCCTAGTTGTCTCCCTCGTCTAACATTTCTTCTTCTCCATCGTATGATTCGGGATAAAATTTACAGAATAATTTTTCAACAAGTTCTTCCCAAATGGTGATTTTTCCGTCTCCTTCGTTTATCCACCATTGTTTTGCCTCATCAGCCAGTGGGAGATGAAAGATTTTCATTCGTAGTTGATGGGAATTCACACCAGGAATATAGACTGAATCAATCATTTTAAGTACCATAGCAATGTGGTTTATCACGTCTTTGTCAATCCATCCGTGGTATGCATTCAATTGTAATTCCTCCAAAAATTCCTTGCTCAGTTCATTGTTTATATTGTTACTGATGATAGAAAGATTCGATTTATTTTGAGCATTCACTATGTATTCTTCTAAAGTTGGTTCAGCCATGACTTCTTATGATATCTTCTTCGGTTTACTAGCTCTGAAAAGTACTTCCTGTAACAAGGGTAAAAATATCAGCAGGATTTGCTCTGAAGAAAGATAGAAATTTTTTTAGCACGATAATCAAATATAGAA
Source organism: Tanacetum coccineum (assembly GCA_026074375.1). Classification (NCBI taxonomy): domain Eukaryota; kingdom Viridiplantae; phylum Streptophyta; class Magnoliopsida; order Asterales; family Asteraceae; genus Tanacetum; species Tanacetum coccineum. The sequence goes on along the minus strand of BQNB010022364.1, from coordinate 43,185 downwards.
AACTTAGATTCTGATTCTGTTCCAGATGATCGATACGCCGTATCCAATGGAAGTGGATACATCGTATTAATCGATTGAGTGAATACGTTGTATTGGACAGAAAGTTGGATACGCCATATCCAATGGAAGTGGATACACCATATCGAGTTATCTACCAGAACAGTGTATTAGCAAAACAATTAAATCAAACACACAGATATACAAACAAACAATTAAACTAACTAATATACAAATTATACAGAATATACAAGAATATACACTAACCTAATTAACACTACTCCTAAGGGTTAGATCTAATGTTAAAAACCAAAACCTAAAATAAAAATCAAGATTAATTTTCACTCCCCGATAGCGGCACCAAACACTTGATGTGTCGTTGTGTGGTGTTTATGATAGTTCAAGTTTTAAATTTATATTTAGCCGACTTAACCAAAAACAACACTTTAACGGGCAGTGTTCCCGGTCGGTGGTAGATTCGTGGTAAGTAGGGTGTTAAACACTTGAAGCGAGGTTAAATCTCTCAATTTATTTATATTTTGGTTATCTAATCTAAGTTAATTCTAATCAAAGTCAAACCTATGTTAATCCTATGTTAGTTCTAATCTTAATTCTAACAGGTAAAAGGAGGGTTTTCTGCTTGAGAGACTGGCACGGGTTTGGTTAGTGACTCTAATCAATTCAAGACACTTTAACCCACGTAAGCAAATTAACAGCAGATAAAAGAGCGGTCGAGCCTTATGATAGAAAACTGTATTAGCCATCATTATTAAATCAATTAAAAGCTGGTTTGTTTATTCAGTGAAATGAATACTTACCTCGAAGAGGCATATCCTTCTTAGACTTAGGCGGGACTTCATCCTAAGACCTATACACGTTAATTCTGTCACAATTAAAGCATCCGCATAAAGCATCCTTATTTGCTGATTATAATCTATCTTAGTGATTAAAGCAATGGTGATATTGTTAAACCCTAGCTCATAGAGACTTTACCCACTTACTGCTTAATGATAATTTATACACTAGTAGTCCACTTATCCAACTATTCAATAGAATCAAAACATTATTTGTTGAATTATCTAGATTCACCTACTAGTCAACATGTTCAATAAACCAAATGCAAATTATGTTAACTAGTTAAGCCAGAAGCGTATCCTTAGTACGATTTTAGAAGGACAATACTTGTGATCCTATGATTCTAGATGTATAAATCACCATATAGAAAGCTATCCCGGCACCTAGATTACATGGTCCGTATCACCAGATCCAGTTGAATGATAGGTCGCATACAAAAGCATGTAAACAAGTATGAATTGATAAATATAAACAAGCATTCAACAATAAATTAAGCAATCGAGATATAAACAAAACTAAACATTCAGATCTTCATAATAATGGCTCATACCCGAAGGTATTAGCCTTCAAACATCATAATTAATACAAGACTAATTGTTTTAGCCAAGGTAAACTAACCGAGTTAACGAATGATACCAAAAATTGAACGATTACAAAAGTATAAGAAATTACACGTTGTCTTCTATGGATTGGAATGCGTTGCAAGACCTATTCTTCTCTTTTTCTCCTTTGAAAATCGACTTTTGTAGTTTAGGTATCGATAATATGATTTAGCACACTTAAAACTCGTTTTTGAGTTTTGTATTTATAAGGTCTGGAAGTCGGTTCGATACGGCGTATCCAAGGGATTGGATACGATGTATTGGAGTTTCTTGGAGTAGGGACCACGTTTGATATCTTCCAGAATATTTTATTCCCATAAAGCTTGATTACTGCGTATTGCCTTTCTCTGGATATGGCGTATTGAGCTTCTTTCCTTTGTGGTCTTTGGTGAGTACAGGCACGGATACGCCATATCTTCCTTTATGGATACGGCGTATTAGTTGTCAGAATCATTAATCTTTAAAAATATCTTCGTTTAAGCTCTAGAATGCGCGCCTTTTGCTAATATTCACCAAGTACTCCATAATTACTGCAATTCTAAACTATAAATGATTAAGTAACAATTCTTTGCAATAATTATACAAAATGGGTTAAATACATGGGATAAATGATGCTATAAAATAGACGTTATTTGATGTCATCAAATATCACCCACTTTAATCCTACTTGTCCTCAAGTAGCATTTAGAAGTTTATAAAAATGTATCCCTAAGATATTTTCTGTTAAAGCATTCATTTGATCTATTACAAGTACACAACCCAACACCTCACGAAATAGGAAGATGAAAACACTCAAATCACTCAACTAATTTATGTGGTAACATGTAACTAATTCGCTCAATTGCTCGATTACGACGAGTATTCTATTATAAGCTTGGCAAGGATACCCATCTCTACCGCTAAAGCTAAGGAGTAACAAGTTTATAAAGGTAAATATGGGTTTGTATGAGAAGGCTCAGGGTTGATTACTCTAACTAATCTTTATCGATACCAATATTCCAGAAGGGCGACAAAGACTACACATACACACCCGTAACGACGGGATAGACACATGTGACTGCTCACTCCCACCTCAAACAAGCTAAAGAGTAGGAATAGTAGAATAATATAGGGTATGGATCTTCTAACTTTCACCAATAGTAATAAACCAACAAGGCAGCTGAGACATGCTTACATGGTCGTAACGACGGAATAGACATGCACGCTCGATCACATCCTCATTCGTGTAAAACCCATGGTTAATGTTTAGGAAAGGGAATTAAATTGTTGTTAAATAAAAATTACAAAACAAATAGATTAAATCTAAAATACAAGTTGCTAGATACTTTTTCCCAACTGTTACCAATGTAAAGACACAACTATTTACAACGTCTTGATCATAGATAAAAAAATAACAACCTAAGTTGGCGTTCCCGTAACGGTTAATTTCCCATATATCTCATACTTTACGTACTTTACAAGGGAAGTGGAGATATCTTCCACTTTATACAATACTCTACATCGTCGATTTGTATCAACGGATAATCGATCCTTCTTGTAATTCCTTTGGTAGTTGCGAAACGATTATCTTCAAACTTTCCTTCTCTTTTTTGTTGCAATTTTTCTAATTTTTTTGATTTTTTTTATTATTAACACTATACTACGAAACTCGGTGTAGTTTCACCATCTTCACGATCATAATAATTTTGGATAATTCTTTTGATAATTCCTTCATTCTTTGAACGTACAATTAATTGTGATGGTAGTAAAAATACATGAGTTTTGACTACAATATATATTCCCATTTGCAATGTGCAAATTTCATCCAACCGTACAAAATAGACACAAGACTCGGGAAATACAAACTTTACAGTTTTAGAAACTAGCAAGTGTAAGATAAACTTAATCTAACAGGGTATCTTACAAATCCTCGAGGTGAGATGCATTGCTCGTTTTTACTTATTGACGCAAGTACTTTAGTTTCTTTCTAAATGGTTACGGATTAGCCTAAGTAGTGATAATCCACTATGCCCGAATTATCATGAACCGTTAATTACTTTGAGTAAGTGCGAGTGTTTCCCCGTTCGGGTAAGAAGCTCTTACTAGTTCTGAAGGACCGAACTAACGGACGTATACCGTGTCGGATTGCGGGCGTCACTTTGGGCACTCCCTAGGGTACTTTAATTGCATGAATTTATTGCATACATAACTTTGTTTAGTTTCGGTGTCATGAGCTTAGTGCAATAAAATCACTTTGTGATGTTGTATGCGTTACATTATTACACTCTTTGAAATCTTGCGGTCCAACCTTTATATTTAGTTAAACCTATGAACTCACTAACTTTATGTTGACATTTTAAGCATGTATTTCTCAGGTGCTAAAACCGTTATGATGTATATGAAGTGCATTGGAGTCATCATACATCAAGATCATTTTTATAGATTTTTTCTTATTAAACCATCCTCGTTGTAGTAGAAACTATGAATTCGTGTGATGCAAACTCACAGGACCACATGTTAAAAACTTATTTATTTTAAATGTATCAACGAGGATATCTTTTAAATGACTCATATAGAGGTCATTCTCTTGTATCTTGTGCTTATGTATTTTGAAGTAACACCCCTAGTTACCTTTTCGTTGCGACATATTTTTAGGTGTTATAGATTGGTATCAGAGCCAAGGTTATAGAGAATTAGGTTGCATATTTTACCTAGACTATAACCGTTTTCATAAACATTGCATCACATAATACTTTTTCATGTGCATACACACTACTTGCTTACATGACTTATATTTGCGTTTATTTCCTTTGTGTACATTTTTACACATTGCCTTATATGTTTTTTACAATTGCCTTACATAAACAATTATTTATATATGTACTAAGACTCTTCCCAAGACATTGTGCATGACACAATGGTCTCTAGACTTTTTCCAAAACATTATAAGTGACATGATGGTCTTTAAAAACTTTTTCGTGACTTTACAAAATACCGTCTCACATAACATTGAAAACTTGTCACAGCCCGCTGATTTCACTAGTTACCTTATCATTTAACTTTAAATTGAACACCCGCCTCATACTACTGAAACACCTACGCCATCTTGTGATCTATCGCCTAGAATCATGCCGATTAATTGAAACACGACTTTAACCTGTCACATCGCAACATTTCATCTTTAGAGCAACTTTTAGAACTAGACTATTCATTTTACCATGTTGCGTTTCCATCCTTGCCATTAGTGCATGTTTATTTTGCCATGCGTTATCTTGCATCACATTTACTTTTCCATCTTGCTCGCATCTTGCATAGTTTCATATAAAGGTGATTTATATAAACTTTGCTTATGCATAGTTATGGCTACTCCCGTTATTCCTATTCCTTCTGATACCTATGAGGAGAGTGATGGGAATATGATCGAGATTGGTATTGATGTTGTTCACCCTAAGCCTGATACTCTAACTATCTTTCCCGTGTCGACTATTGTTGTGAAACTAGTTGAGCATGAGGAGGCGATACAGGGTATGCGTGAGCATTTGCTAAAGATGCCCACGCAGAGGTTGTGGGAGGCCGATAGGGAGCTAAGGGTTCAGGGAGAGAGGGCAGATGTTGTCGAGGCAGAGAGGATTACTCTGCGTGCTAGGGTTAGATCGTTGGAGATCATCGAGACGAGGCTTCATAACATAGTGAGGGATGGGAGAAAGGCTCATGCTAGGATTGAGCGCCATTTGGGTTTGGTTCAGGAGGAACTTGGACAGAGTATGATGTCCCACCGTCATGACCGAGAGAGTTTCAAGAAACTCAAGGATTTCATGATCAGTCATCACGGATACCGTCCATAGATCTGTTTCTTCATGACTCATGTATTGACCAATATTGGATATTAGTAGTATTAGGAAACTATGTAGTCTTTTGAGAAAACGATGTAGCCAACTATCTATCAATTATACAAAAATTATTTAGCTATTATTATTCTCTTTTGATTCTTTGCGTATCGAGCTTGCATTTATTTATTTTAAGCATGTCGTGCTTTTAATAATACTTTCTATATAAACGTTCATCGTAAGCATTATAATTACATCTATCGTTTATGAGGATTATAACTCGTACAACACCTTACCATATTATATATACTTGTGTTTTAGAACTACGACCATTACCCGATTTAGAATGACACGTGAACTATTTTAGTATCATCTTATAAACAAAGTTGCTATCATTTTATAAACTATTTTAACGTCAGTTTACAAACCATTTTGCGAACAACTTATTATCCATCTTACTATCGTCTTATAAACTATTTTGTAGTCACCTTATAAACTATTTTGTTGTCTTCCATAAACTGTTTTCATTGCCATGTTATAAACTCTTTTTTTTGTCAACTCGCAAACTATTTGTTACCACACTATAAACTCCTTACTATTACATTATGAACTATCACGTAATTCTCTCGTAAACTATTTTGATACCACCTCATAAACTCTTTTTTGCTTAAAATATCTTGTATCATTATATAAACTACCTTGTTATCATTTTTACGAACTGTTTTGCTACCTTATAAACCATATTGCTTATACCACATAAATGTTTAAACATAACATTGGTTTGATATAATGAGCATTACGTTGTTAGTCATCAATTATACATAACCTGATCACCTATGTCAAATTCAAGAAGAACCATGTCATGCTGAGAGTAGTCACCATAAAATTCATTCTATGCTATTAATATATTAAGCTTAGATTAAAGTTTAAGTATAATAGTCATATAGCGTAGCCTAAAACTGTGTCACATACTTAAATATCAATGTAGCCACCTAACTTAAATATCAAATATTCATAACCACAATAGCCAAAAAGAAGATGCTTCCTGTATGTGACTGGGCTTTTTCCATTTGATGCATGACCGGGAGAAATCATTCATATAGTTACAACCGTAATGATCACTCGGAATAACAACACTATCATATACAGTGTTATCATCATCTGCCTTATTTGATCCCACTTATTCATAGTGCACAAGTTAAGCAAGGATCCAACTGAATCTTATGATGTCATAATTCAAAAGCAAAATATGAATGTCCCTAGTGTAGTAGTGTGCTATCTATTTCTTATAAGATTTAGAGCCTAATAAATAAAGTCTGGTTACTTCCCCTGTTTCATATTAATCCATAATAGATATAAAAGTAAGCAACTATGAGCATTTCACAACTGTTAAATAAAAATGCAACAATGGAGTTTATACACGATTTCATGACTTTTTAAAGTTAAATTGTAGCACTTGTTCCTTGTCTTTTTGTAATGGATATGATTTGATGGGATGATAATTAAGAACCAACCCATGGAACGAAAGTCCTAACAACATGCATTTTTATATAACTTCGAATTTATGATTGATTGTCCATTTCAATCAATTGACCCCATTTCATTTGTTTCCTTATTACATAATATCATAATTCTATCAATTTCACCCGTTAAAGAGTAAATATAACCTTAATTGATCCATTACTAAAATTTTATAGAACTATATTAATAACCCCATCTTAGGAACACCTTTATTCAATGGATTTCAAGAGTGAAGAAAAGAGAAGAATCGACTAAATAAAAGGTTGCAGTTTTGGGAAGAGACGGTTTCGAGAAGCATTTGTTTTTAAGGTGATTTTTAGTAGTTACATTTTTTTGAAACAAACACTATATCCAAAGGTTCTTGAAAACTGCTTCATGTAAATTCACTCATGATTTGACACCTCAGACAATGCTGACATGTTTAGTCTAAAATGGTGCCACGTATTGCTTTATTATCATGATTTAATGACGTTATAGATAGATAAATAGATAAATAGATGGATACATAGATGGAGTTGTTATTGGTACCTTTTAAAAATGAAAGCAATACCCTTCTTAAAAAATTATATTAGTTTTAAAAATTTTCTATAATTTTCTTATGATTATATAATTGCAAAAAATAACACCTAACAGAAAATATAAAGATTGTCTTGTCATGTTAATAAAGTAGATAAAACTGTCAAAAAATGTTTAACAATTTAAAAATAGTAAAAGATAAAAAATACAAAACAAAAATATAAAAAGTTGTCTTGTTATGTCAATAAAGTGGGTATTAGAGGGTGATAGAGGTAAAGGGTACCAACATTACCACCCTAAAAAATACTAAAAAAGCCCTTTTAATTTACCTTTTTTATTCTATTTCTTACTTTTCGACATCTTTAATTATGTTGTACATGTTTTACGTCTCAATAATCATATCGCTCAATCCAGAATATTGGCTGATTTATTTTGAGATCACTTCGACATGGGTTCGAGTTGTACTTTGGAAAACTCAAAATCAAACTCTAACCTGCAAATTTCTACGATAACCTTGGTGAAACACAGTTTGCGAAACAAATATATATATTATAAGGTGACTCATACACTCTGAGAGAGTTTACATATATGATCTGTGAACAAAGAAGTTCACTATGTTTCAGTTCAGATTTAAGAAGTTTATTGTCTATATCTGTGTTCTTTATTGGCTCGTGGCCATCAAAAGTGCTGAACATATAAACAACACAACGTATTACATGTATATGTGTGACTAAATGCCAGATGAGATCATGAGTTCATGCATAGCTTTAAATCAGTACAAATTCCGGATCTCTGTTTACAGTTAATATGTAAGGTTTCATATAGAAACAAAAAATATATATGCTGATATGATAGTCCTTTTAGATAGGTTATTAAAACATCCAAAATATGGAAATCAAATTAGTTTTCATTTTGTCTAGTTGTTTACTTTTTCCTAAATAGCTACTGCAAGAAAAAAATAAGATTAGTTTTGATTTTGACTAAACTCGTAAATCCCATATCATGTTACGTGACAACCGCAATTCCGGGCACTAATACGAAGATCAATGACTATTTATTGATTGATGTTGTTAAATATAACGAGCGGTGAAGTTAAGGTTTTTGAAGTTGTTGTGGTTGTTAAAGCGTGGTACAGGAAGAAAGAGTTGGTTAAATTTGCTCTGTCTCAGAGGAGTCTAGCGAATTGCAACCGGTTTGGTGAGAATAATGGAGGACTATATGGAGTCTAAGTATGTATCGATTTGTTATGTTACCTTTTTCATAAAAAATATTAGTAGACTTATATATTGTGACTTACAGCAGGATATGATAAAGGTCCTCAAGTTTGTTCATTTTCTCAAAAATGTTGCCATAAAACTGTGCGTCTTTCCTTTTATACTCTTTTATCTTTTTTTTTAGATGTTTGTACTCCAACTTCACATCCCTAATCCATAAATAGTTAACGTATCATAAATCTAATTTTTACAAAAATGTTCAGCTTATTTCAAAGTTAAATTTGCAAGATGGCCAATTTAGGCAATATTGTAAAACGGGTAGAGGTAGGTCGAAACGGGCAGGATTGTGTTTATCCATAAATAATTTTTGTCCAATTTCAACCTCTTTGTAAATGAATAATGCAAGCAAAAAATTAATTTAGGAGATTATATCCGTTCCTGTTATAGCTAGTAATTTGCTATATCGGTTCTGGTTATACCTATTATTAGGATCAATCTCTAGTGCTTTCTTAACATCCATCTCTGCAAGATCCAAATCAACAAGCTGAATATACACTTAGGCTCTTCTGTAGAGTGCGTTAACGTTCTTGCTTGCTATCAGCACCTAAGACCTTTGTAACAGCTTGTTTGTAATCTCTCAGTTTTAGTTTGCAAGCAAAATTGTTTAGATTGCAACTGATTTCTAGCATTTTGGCTTTTGTTTCGCATTTTCTCTGTAATTGGAATTGTATTCGATAAAACCGTGTGATATGAAAAGGTTGTATGATTAGACAAGTTCTGCTAGAAAGCCCATTTGCGTAATTGTGTGATCAAGTTAAAAGAGGATAAATTAAGTAATCTATCATGCGGTAATCAGTTTTGTGCAACCGGCCGTTGTGATACTAATTATTCGGATGACCGATTATTCAAATGTATAGTTTCAAAATGCATATCAAAACAGCACAATGATACGACAAGGGTACTATGGGCTCATTCACCCTCTCGTATTTTGGTTTCTTGAAAAGGGAATTCCCATCTTCTTTCTTTATCCCACAAGTTTCTGTCTAGAGAACAAAATTACAACGAGTTTACAAGCTTTGATAGGATCAAAAACCCTAATAACCACAAGGGATTTAATTTCCTATTTCTATGTAAGATCCAACATTGGGATAGCACCTTGATTTCTTCGCCGAGAGTGTCTTTCCAAGGAGGCTTGAGGTCGAAGCATATCCGATTTCTATATCTCTAAATGATCCAAGTTGTTGTTTGAACAACAACATCGAAACAAGATTTCAGAGTATTGTTGAATTTGACATTGTCACCCCAAACTAAAAGACTATGAATATCTTTCGGAAAATCACCGCATCTCCACTAAGCGGAAACCATATTCCATAAACCAACTGCTACTGGACATTTGATGAATAGGTGACAGGAGGTTTCTTGGCCTTCATTGCACATAGAACAACAAGTCGAATCAATGTCAATCCCGCGAGCATTCAAATTACACCTCGTAGGAAGAGGATCAAGACCAAGTCTCCATGAATGGATATCGACTTTAACTGGAAGTAACCTGTTCCATCTAATATGATCAAAGTTAACACTAGTTGGGGAGAGATTTGTATCGATCCATTTCCTCATAGACGAAACAGAGAAGATTCTTGAGTTGTGAAGAACATAGTCCCATGTATCAGGAGCATCTGATGCAGGGTTAAAGTCATTAAGGAGAAGATTTAGGTTGGTAAACTGACCAGTCTCACGCCCACCATGAATGGGCCTTCACCAAGCCCATGGTCGAGAAACGAGACCAGTAAACACGATACATCTATCTAAAATGCAGCAGTCCTTGATGGATTCTAGCAAAAACAAATCAACAATCTTGGAAATAATGTTCTTAGATTCGACTCACCAATCCAATGGTCATTCCAAAATGAGAATGAAGTCCCATCTCCAACTTTATGGGTGAAGGTAGAAGCTAGGTTCATGTTTTATTTTGTGAGGTAGTTGTTTAGGTTCATGATGGTTTTCCAAGGGCTCAGGTTAAGGTTATTGTGAGGAGGAGTATCAACACAAATGCCACCATGAGGACCATGGATGGAAGTGATTACACGTTTCCAAATAGGTGTTCTTTGAGAAAACGCCACCACCATTTAGAAAGCATTGCTAGATTTGAGGCTTGTAAACTACAAATTCCTAGCCCTCCATAACTAGTTAAGGAGCACACTTTCTTCCAACCAATCCACGCTATTTTGTTGGAGTCTAACGAACCACCCTAAAAGAAATTGCGCCTTAATTTTTCCAAGTTGAGAATCATCATTTTAGGAGCTTTAAAGAGAGAGAAGAAATAAATTCCAAGTGAATCAAGAACCAATTTTAAGAGAGTAAGTCGACCACCATAAGAGAGGGTCTTAGCTTTCCAAGAGGTAAACCGTTTATGAAATTTATCTATGATGCGTTTCCAATTACAACTTTTCTTCATTTTAGCCCCAATAGGACGATCAAGGTATGAACATGGAAGGGAAGATGGTTGGCATCCAAGGGAAGAAGCTAGATTATTACTTTTTGCCATGCTAGCTCCTAAACTAAAAAACTCGATCTTTAAAAAGTTGACTTTTAAACCATAAGATAATTCGAAACATCTTAAAATGCGACAAAGGTTTTTAGCATTTTCATGAGACCATTTGCCAATGATGAGAGCATCATCCGCAAATTGGAAATGTGAGACATCAACTCCACTTGAACCAACTTTTATGCCTTCAAAGATATTCATTGACTTCACTTGTTGTAGCGTAACATGTAGTGCTTCAACCATAATAATGAAGAGAAAATGTGAAAGCGAGTCACCTTGGCAAAGGCTTTTATAATAACCGAGCTATAAGCCAAATTTAGGCACCCGTTGATCTAATTTCTCCATGTCTCACTAAATCCCATTTGCCTTATTGTGTTGTCTAAGAACTTCCAACCAAGGGAGTCGAATGCCTTTTTAAAGTCTGCTTTGAAGATAAATAGACTTTCTTTCATCTTTTGAGCCCAAGAGATAATTTTGTTAACTATGAGAGGTCCATTGATAATTTGTCTACCTTTGATGTAAGCCATTTGAACCTCGCTAATGACTGAGTGAACGACTTATTGTAGTCTATTAGTGAAGAATACTAGATTATCTTAACTTACAATTAAATAAATAAAGAACTTGAGAAAGAAAGGATGGATGAACACTTCTAGAGATAAAGGAAAATAAAATATTAGATTAGTGAAAATGAAGTGAACAACCAACCCTCTTCAAATATTACTATACGACCTATCTAATGATATAATGGAAGTGACTGATACTTTTTGTGATCCTAACAATATCCCCCTAAGGGAGGTCACTCCATTTTACAAAAACTTAAACCTAGCATACTATGTTTCATCTTCAGTCTTGTGCTCGCAGACTTGTTTTCTTTACTTCATCTTGTGAACATGATGTAGTGATCTTTGACTTTAGGCTTGAGCTTGTTCTATATAGCTTGACTTGAATGTGAACTTGAACTTCTTTGAGATCATTAACCAAGCATAATCTCTTGTCATCATCTTGTGTTCTTGTCGCCGTCTTATGATCTTGTGACTTCTGGACCGACATGCTCATACTGTTCTTGATGTTGAAAGCGTGTGTAACCATCTTTTTTGATATTCTTTAACTTTAAGACTGCGTCACTTTATGGAGGACGTGTGGTATCAACTTAATACTTCGTCGCTTCAAGAAAGACGTACGGTATCAGAGTAGCAGAAGTCTTGAAACATGTACTTGAGCTTTCGTGATGTCTTTACTTTTATCGGTCAAGTATGAGCATGTGGTTTTGAATCTTGACTCATCTTGATCCAATAGCTGAGACCATCAGGATTACCTACATGAAAGGGTTAGTGATAATCAACAAGTATGAACGAAAGCGCTTTATGTGCATCTTGACTATTTTCTTTTATTTTTTCGTTCTATGGTCTTATTTATATGTTTTATGAGGGGGGGGCAGAGTCAGGGCTTCGATCGAATACGGTTTAGTAATAACCACGGTTCCCGTGATAATCGTATAAAATACTAGCCGTGTGATCATGTAGAATTTCGAAGAATCTCCTTTACAAGGTTTCGCCCTGCACTGACCTATACTGCCAGGCCGTTCACATACACGTGGCGTCTCAGAAGTAGACAACACGTAGTGAGAACCAATAAAGTTACTATCTTTTCTGATTAAGCTGTCAATTCGAAGTCAGCTTTCCCTATGTCCAGAGTAGGTGGGACCCTTGGGGTGAGGCTTGGACGTGAAAGGACCCGATGGACATCAGATTGAAAATTGATTTAGAAAATCAGTCGGTGTGACAAAGTCAAACGTTTTTAGTTGACACATGCCAACAGTTTTTAGCGCTTATTTGAAATTCATTCGTCATTTCATAAGAGGGTGTGGGGGGGGGGGGGGGGGGGGGAGCTGGACCGAATCGATATCCAATGATCGCAAGTTTTTTTTATAACTCCCTGTTTTTCAGGTCATTGACGACATCAATTAATCCTACTATTTATAATTAGGTGGTTGTACGCGTTTTGCTTGATGATTTCATGAATTGAGTTTAGATCGCGTAAAGCTAAAGGAATTAGCGTTCAATTAGAAAAGAACAGGCATCAAACGGTCAAGCAAATGTTTACATCAATCAAAAGGATTAAAATAATTATTGATTGAGGATAATTTGGGTCTTCTTCATTTTATTTTTATCGGGTTACGTAAAGTGCGTTACGTTTCCGCGATAAAAGTAACGTTTAGGCAATTCCCTCCGGGGGGATCCATCCAAATCTTATCTCGCGTTAAGTTAAATCGCTACTAGCGGGTTTATAGCATCTTAGTGGGATTGAATAGATTAACACGGTAAATTTAGAATTCGACGAAAACAGACGACCCACTATTTTGATTCCCGATACTCAAAATTTTACATCTTTCACCTATAAATCTCACCCATTGCAGCCACACATAAACATACAAGTAATGGAAAAATTCGAATGTCTGTCATGAGGACATAAGTAATTTTGCATATTTAAACTTAATTACTAAGCATCATGTACTACTAGTTCATTCTCATGTGGATGTACCAAAAACAAGCTTACAGTGTTCCTTTTGCGTTCTTTCCCTAAAAGTCAGCAGCCTCCAAGGGGTGCTAACAGGCAATAGGTCACTCCACAAATCCAATCTTAGTCCATTCTAATCACATGTGTACCATGTCACTAGCTTTAACATTGGTTATTCATCTTTTTCTTTTCTGTGCAATTCTTGTAGAATCTTCAGCCCGCGGAGGACACAATTGAAAAGTTTGAATTTCCAATATGTTGTTTACTCACTTCTTGTAATAGAGATAATTCATGGACAACACTAGTTTCAACATTCATCTGCAATCACTACACACAAGAACTCTTACACCAGTTCTTATGTCTTTCTTCGTCAAGCCTAGAACTCCACGTCCAAGACATCCTTAAACGACCTTCCACATTTAACACAAATGTTGTGATAAAGACACAAAGGGTTTACACATAAAGGGTATAGAGAAAGCAAGGAATACGGGTTTATCTAAATGCTAGGAAAGCTTTGATTGGTCTTTGCTTTGTTTTTCTCTACACTACGACGAAAACACATTTTTCACAGGCACGGTACTGCTTGTAAGTCGAATCCCCACTCGTTCTTATGTTCTATTCGTGTATATTACTCATGTATATATATGCATGTTGTTGTCAAAATAATGGGTCACATATTAATACGTAACCCATTTCGTTTTTGAAATGTTAGTCGACTTGTATGACACTAAAATATTCGAACATATTTTAACAAGGCTCTTATAGGGTCGGAGATCATTTCTAATAATTGTGAACGTATAGTCAGTGTTAGCCATGAAAGCAAACAGTTTATCTTTCACGGGGTTCAATATGAGTCAGACCCAACGCACACTTTAGGCGTAAATATACGCAAATTCTACGTACTGAAAACTTTCGCAGTCTGACATAGTCCTTGGCGGCTTATGTAAAGAAGGCAGACATATAATGCTAGGGTAGGGTCCGATTTGCATAGAAACTAAGTAGCTTATAAGAGCTTACTGATAGACTTAAGAGCTTAAGGATTTTAGGCTATGTGTTTTTGTTTCGAACTAAAGGAAAGCAAACAGTGAGTTTAAAACTCACTGGAGTTGGTGTTGGGGTGAGGTGGGTCCGCAGATAAGGCCAACAAGGGCATAAATCGTTATTAAATAGGAGCTAGCAACAGAATATAGTAACTTAAAGGGAAGCTTATTAGAATAACGAACCCATTTGAATTAAGCCTACGCGTTTAAAACTCTTAACGGACTCTTAATGGGCCCCCATTAACGAGAATTATAGCTTATGGAATAAGCTAATATTTTCAAATAGTTTATTTTACCTTAAATGGACTTAAAATGGAAGCCTTTTATTTCATTAAAAGAGAATACCTTTTAGACTTTAAAATCACTTAATGGCCTTGTTGAACGGAAAACGCCCAATAATCTTCAAAACAGGATGCTCGGTCGAGCTTATTTATAAGTCAAAAAGATATTTGTGCTATAAAAGATGGACTAAGAAAACCTATTGCCACTTTTTAGCAGATGCTAAAAAGGCTTAAAAATGGGAGTGCAATTTTTAGCAAGTCGAGGGGACTAAAAGTGCCAAAATGGAAAGCTTGGTGTTAAAACTGTAAAAATACTATTTTTTTTAGTATAGGGACTGATATTGACATTTTTGAAATTTAGAGGACTTGAGACATAAATTACAAGTATAAGGGCTATAAGTGTAAAATTGGAAACCATAAGGACTATTTTAGTAATTTGGAGAAGTTAAGGGTAAAAAGTGTAATAAATAAATTATTCAACATTTGGCAAACGAAAATACTTGAAATATTTTTACAAAATAAAACGACGAGTTTTATTAACGTGAATAATAAATATGACTATTTATTAATAAACACTATATTTATATATAACGAGATAATATAGGTAAGGAGTACATCCCTCGAGAGCCAACAATTAGAGACTTTTCTTTAAATGTCGTCATACAAGTAACGATAACATGTCATTATATAAATTACAAGGTCGGTGTAGTTTATTCAAGGAGTCGTTAGCCTAAATTGGTAGACTAAGCCATGTCGTATTTACTTAGGTATTTGACGGTGTATTATGTTCGCACAGTTGGGGTATATTTTTACCCATTCGCGAGGAAATAACCTAATTGAGTGATTCCATGATACCCCTCATTTACGATTTCAATGATTTATAACTATGTGGGTGGAACATGCTGTTGTTTTATAAATTGACGTAAGTGAGAATTTTATATTGATTACAAGGTTTTCCTAAGCGTGAGCGAAATACCCTCTAGTTGAGCCCCTTTATCAGAACGGTCAATTGCATAGATTCGTTGGTCTGACTTACTGAAAGTGAGCCGAGATTGTTATTACAATAGATCTAATTTGGGACACGAAGGGGGTGTCCCCCTTGACGTGCGCTATCACCGGGAACGGAACGTATAGCATGACGAATTTGGGGATATTTTCGTGGGTTGAAAATCCTAATCGTGGCAGAAATTGCAATATATATTGATTATTTGGCAAGAAAGATCCGTCGAGCGTACATTGTCATGAGCTTAGGAAAATGTAATCTTGTTTTATTGTGAATGCGCATGTGTTGCATTATCACGGAAAAGTCTTGGCGGTCCGGCATATTATTTATTTATCAACCTACGAATTCAAACCAACATATAGTTGACAGTTTAGACGCAAAGTATAACAGGTATATCAATAAGCATGAAGGTTGCCAAGGATACCTTGGTGGATTTTTGTTATCGGAAGCCATGCTAAAGATATGTGTAAGTAATAGTGTATTTAGGAAACTCATGTGTATGCTGAACTATTAATCCTTTGAAATAATAATCAGAACAAGTTAAAGCCGCGGGTGGCTATTTGTCTATCAAAGAAATGTGTAAATCCAATGTTTAGGGGAGTCAGTTTTTAAAATTATTTTTTGTGGTCGTTCTATAAATATTAGCATGTGAAATGATCAATGAAGTAACGACGCCCCGACCCTATTACCGCTGCGACCTCAAATTGGGGGAGTTACAACAGATCGCGTATACAGAGCCAAGGATATAGTTATAGAGAACCATGTCAAATGTTTTTGCTGGACTATAACCGTTTTCAAACATTGCATTCATAA
Source organism: Tanacetum coccineum (assembly GCA_026074375.1). Taxonomy (NCBI): domain Eukaryota; kingdom Viridiplantae; phylum Streptophyta; class Magnoliopsida; order Asterales; family Asteraceae; genus Tanacetum; species Tanacetum coccineum. The sequence continues at coordinate 26,475 of BQNB010022364.1, read as the reverse complement.
AAAGGGGTTTTTACGGGACACTAGTTGCTGCATTAGTTAGTTTTACTAGATGCATTCATAATTAATATACGTGGTTATAATATATTACGTATATTACATTAAGAGCCTTATATTATATACTCATATAATTTATTCCTACTGGTCACAGTAGTCATGTCAGCTGATTCCGCCGTTACCTATACTTCCGTTACCTATACTTCTGTTCACTCCGAGGCACGATCTTGGAGTATTCCATCTGAGGATCCTTACGAAGAGGCTGCCCGACAGTTGTTGGAGCAGGCACCACGTTCTCTAGAGTATGTACCTGATCCCATGGAGCTGGAGGATCATGTACCAGTGTACATTTTAGAGCCTGAGCATCCTGAGGACTTAGTGTCAGCTGAGAATGAGGCACCTACACCTCCACTACCACTATTCTTTTTATCCCAACGTATTCGACCCCCACATACTAGAGTAGCCATGAGGCAGATGAGAGCTGCAGCACCATCCACCTATCATTCACTACTCCCATTAGGGATCCCACCATTGTTACCTATACTACTACCTGCACCATCTACTAGCCGCAGAGCTAATATTCCCGAGGCTGACACGCCACCTCAGAAGAGACTACTACTTACTACTCCGAGTGTGAGGTTGGAGAGAGTTATGCTGCTGCTGTTGCGAGACAGCCAGGACCCACTATGGCCCATAGAGTCAATCATAGTCATGTAGACACTATGGAGACCAGGTTTCGAGATACTGAGAGGAGGATGATGACCGCCTTAGAGATGGTCAACAGGAGGGTCAGTTACCAGGTAGATGTTCGCAGTAGAGAGAGTTCGGAGTTCCACTCACGACATCACGATGCCCAAAAGGATCGTGCATCTGTGAGAGCTGAGATTGAGGTATTAAGGAGAGAGAGACTTGCTTACGAGCAAGAGAGTATGGAGACCCGTCAGGCCTTGGCTATGTCTGAAGCTCACTGCAGGGCATTAGAGGTACGAGTTACAGTATTGGAGACTAAGGTGCATCGCCACGAGTGGCAGCGTCAGGCTGCAGATGATTTGGCTGTTCAGCATATCATGCGTACCCAGGCCCTGGAGGCTGGAGCACGCGTTGACACATTAGAGGACACTGGTAGCAGTTCCTAGACTTTGGTTATGATTGTAGCTACTATACAGTCTGTTAAGTTTTATGGGTTACTCCTAGCTAGCAGGCGGTATAGATCTTTTGTTTTGGTTAGCTATCCTGTATAGATCTTTTATTCTGATTAGCTATCCTGTATAGCCTACTAAGTATTACGGGTAACTCCCGGCTAGTAGGGCTCTAGGTTGTATATATTCTTTTGTAACCTAATCGAGGTGATCATTTTGTATCAGAACCAATCATGTATGTTTTCCAGTTATATATGGAATGGTGGTATTATGTCATGTTTATAATCGAATTTGTGATAAATGAATGTCGATTTGGTTTTATCATTGTTAATTACAATTCAGTTGTACATTTCACTGTGTGATGTGATCTCACTTTATTTATCATGGATATGTCATGTCATGGTTATGATTTTATGAAATCTAACGGCCTTGTGATTGAAGAAAAGGGCACCAAAGAAACCTCAAGACAACTCCATTCACACACAACCTCCAATCAACACCCACCACACTATTACTGAGGCATAACTTTAGGCCTTATTGACCAGGAGTTGCGGCTACGCAAATGCTGAAGCGAACAAGAAGGTTAAATGGCATACAATAAGCAATGGTTTCAAGACCAAGGCCAGCCCAAGCTGCTCACGGAAATCTCTTAAACCTGAATTCTTGAAATTCAAACCTTTGGACTTCAAATGCACTGACGAGTTGTCGGACTCCACTCATGGTTTGAGAAAATGGGAGTCTGTGTTTAGCATTAGCAATTGCACAACATCTCGTCAAGTCAAATTTGCGACTTGCACTCTACAAGACGATGCTCTTACATGGTGGAATGCCCATGTTAAGAACCACTACATCCTGAACAGCTCATGCCCAGCCATTAAGGCAGCACTGAAGAAAATGATGACTGATAAATACTGCCCGAGGGGTGAGATCAAGAAGATTGAGACTGAGATGTGGAACTTAGGTTTAAGGGCACCGATGTGGTGCCATATTACGATATTCAGCAACTAGCTTTGAGGTTTCCAGGATGTTCCCAGAAGAGATAGAAAATTGAAAAGTAATCGTTGCTTGCCCGATATGATACAGGCAAGTTGTAAAGGCATCAAGCCGAAAACTATGCAAGAGGCTATTGAGTTTACAACTAAGCTGATGGATGAAAAGACCCATGCCTATGCTGAACGTCAGGCAGAAAGGAAAATAAAGTACGATGATCTTTCCAAGAACAATCAAAACCAACAGAATAAGAGGCAGAACGCAGGCCAGGCTTACACCGTCGGCAATATGGCAGGAAAATCATACGCCGGGTCGCTAAACCTCTATTTTTCACAAGTGTAATTAACAATCATGAAAAAAAAAATAAGGGTTTCCTGTCGACCCTAGTGCAATAACAGCAAAGGGTGGCCAATCTGACTAGGATTGTAGAAGCCGACCTGCAAATGCCAACAACAACAATAACAACAATCGCAACAACAATAAACAATAATCAGAAGGCAAAACGGTTGCTAATGATGCGGACTCAAGGTCATTTTTAAAGAAACCACTGCCCAAAACTCAACTTGAACCAATACCGTAGGTATGTCAAGCTTGGGAATGACAGGCTCAGCGAATGGAGAATGAGGTTGGAAATGCGGGGGCAACCCAGACAACGTCATTGCGGGTATGTCCTTCTAAACAACCCTATGCGTATATCTATTTGATACTGGAGCCACGATCGAAGGTTTTTATGTGTACTACATTTAGCTTCTAATTTGACATCACGCCATCTACCCTAGATAATTATTATAATGTCGAACTAGCTGACGGGAGAATAATTGGGTTGAACACTATCCTTAAGGGTTGTGCATTAAACTTCCTAAACCACCCATTCAACATAAACTAATGCCTGTAAGAACTTGGTATATTTTTGATGCTATAATCGGTATGATTGGTGGGGCGAATACAAAGCGGATCATTGGTATAGCCGAAAGATTGTTTGCATCCCCCTGGAGAAATAAAACCAATAATCATACACGGTGAATAGGAAAGTAACCATGGAGATGTGAACACATTAAACATCATTTCGTGCACTAAAGCGTATGTGAGAGAGTACAAAAGAAAAAGAATTTTCCTTCTTTTTGGCACATATCACTGCAAAAGAGGTTGAAGACAAGTCGGAGAAGAAGCGACTTGAGGAACTTTACCATAGTTTCAAAGACTCCCCTAAAGTATTTCTGAGGACTTACAGGTCTTCCGCCGACTCGACAAATGGAGTTTCAAATATTTGGTACCTGGTGCTGCTCCTAACACGTGCACCTTATCGATTGGCCTTCCGAAATGAAAGAGTTATCGGAGCAACTGAAAGAGCTATCCGAAAAAGGCTTTATAAGACCCAGTTCCTCTCCCTGGGGAGCGCCGTCTGTTTGTCATAAGAAAGAACGGATCAATTCCGGATGTGCATTGATTACCGGGAATTGAATAAACTAACGGTGAAGAACCGTTATCCGCTCCCAAGAATTGATGATTTATTTGATCAGCTTCAAGGGTCGAGTGTCTACTCGAAAATCGACCTAAGGTCAGGTTATCACCAATTGAGGGTTCGAGAAGAAGACATTCCAAAGACTGCCTTCAGAACTCGTTATGGCCATTACGAATTTCAAAGTTAACGCCGTTGTGGTTGACAAACGCACCTGCTGTATTCATGGAACCTTAAGAAATTCGGTAATGCAAAAACCATATCTAGATAAATTCGTGATTGTCTTTATTGACGATATTCTGATATATTCGAAGAACAAGGAAGAACATGAAGAACACCTTAAGCAAATCCTAGAGTTGCTTAAGAAAGAGGAGTTGTATGCCAAATTTTCCAAATGCGAATTTTGGATTCCCAAAGTACAGTTCCTCGGTCACGTGATCGATAGTGAAGGAATTCATGTAGATCCAGCCAAGATTGAATCCATTAAAGATTGGACACTCTAAGTCACCAACCTAGATTTCGTCAATTTTTTAGTTCTTTGCTGGGTATATACCGAAGTAATTCATTAAAGGGTTTCAAAGATCACCAAAGCAAAGACTAAGGTTACTCAAAAAAGGTCAAGTTTGGAGTGGGGCGATAAACAAGAAGCAGCTTTTTCAACGTTGAAGCAAAAAGTTGGGCAGGTGCACCAATCCTTGCATTACCTGAAGGAAGCGAAGATTTCATCGCATACTGCGACGCTTCAAAGAAGGGTTTGGGCGCTGTGTTGATGCAAAGAGAAAAGGTGATTTCTTATGCATCACGCCAGCTAAAAATTCATGAGAAGAACTATACAACTCATGATTTGGAACTTGGAGCAGTAGTGTTCGCTCTCAAGATCTGGAGACATTATTTATATGGAACTAAGTGTACGGTGTTCACCGATCACAAGAGTTTGCAACACATTTTAGATCAAAAAGAGTTGAACATGAAGGCCACGCGATGTTAGAAGTGCTAAGATGATTACGATTGTGATATTTGTTATCACCCAGGGAAAGTAAATGTCGTTGCTGATGCTTTGAGCAGGAAAGAACGAGAACCTCCGTTAAGAGTTCGAGCCTTAGTCATGACTATTAGCTTGGATCTTCCCAAACAGATCTTAAATGCTCAGACTGAAGCGCGAAAACCAAAGAGGAAGAAAGGAACATTAAGAGTGAAGACGTTGGGGGAATGTTGATTGAAAATGCTAAATTTCCAGAAGCGATTAGAGAACAAAAGTTAGAACCACGTGCGGATGGAACCCTGTGCCTCAATAGCAGGAGCTGGTTACCTTGTTATGGCGATTTACGGACTGTAATCATGCACGAATCCTACAAATCAAAATACTCTATTCATCCGGGTTCTGACAAAATGTATACCAGACATAAGAAGTATATTGGTGGCCCAACAGGAAAGCCGACATAAGCCAACTTATGTTAGCAAGTGCTTGACTGTGCTAAGGTCACGGCCGAACATCAAAGGCCATCAGATTGTTGGTACAACCCAAGATTACCACACCCGAATGAATGGGACAACAGCACATGTATTTGTTCACGAAGCTTCCTAAGACATCTCAGGCTATGACCAATTGGTGACTCGTTGACCGACTCACTAAGTCTGCGATCTTCACACCAATAAGAGAGACTGATCCTTTGGATAAACTTGCAAGATGTACCTGAAAGGAGGTGTCACGAGACATGAATTACCTGTTTCAATCATTTGTTTATCCGCGACCCAAGATTCGCATCAAAGTGTTCTTGAGGCACTTCAGACGCTTGGGTACTAATTTGGATATTAGTACCCCCGCGTACCATCCACAAACAGACGGGCAATAGCGAGAGGACCATTCAATTCTCGAGGATATGCTGCGTGCTTGTGGATGACTTTGGAAAGGGTTGGGTTAGTCTTTGCCAATAAGTCTAGTTCTCCATATAACCATAAGCTATCCGCTAGCATCAAGGCCCACCATTCGAAGCAATTTTATGGTCCGATAGTGTCCTTCACACTTTTTGTTGGACGAGTTAGAGAATCTTTAAATCCCGGTCCAGAACTAATTCAAGAGACACTAGAAAAATCCACCAGATCAAGCAAAGGATGCAAGCCGCTCGTGATCGACAGAAGCGTTACGCTGACTTGAAGCGTAAACTAATGGAATTCCAAGTTGGAGATAAAGTTATCTCAAAGTTTTTTTTTTTTTTTTTTTTTTCTTTTTTTTTTTTTTTTTTTTCTTTTTTTTTTTTTTTTTTTTTTTCTGTTTTTTTTTTTTTTTTTTTTTTTTTTTTTTTTTTTTTTTTTTTTTTTCCTTCGCCAGGAAAGGGGTCGTACATTTTGGCAAACGGGGGAAGTTAAACCCTAGGTATGTTGGACCTTTCAAGGTGTTAGAAAAGGTCGGAGAGGTTGCTTACAAGCTCGAGCTTCCTGAAGAGCTGAGTAGAGTTCATAATACATTCCATGTGTCTAACCTGAAAAAGTGTCATGCCGACAAACCATTAGCCGTTCCGTTGGATAGACTTCATCTTGATGACAAGCTTCATTTCGTTGAGGAACCAGTAGAAATAGTGGATCGTGAAGTTAAACGGTTGAAGCGAAGCTGAATCCCATTAGTCAAGGTTCGATGGCAAGAGAGGTCCTAAGTTCACGTGGGAACGTGTAACCAATTCAAGAATAAATATCCACCCCTTCATTCACCATGACCAAACCGTCTCTAGTGCTGCATCCATGACCTTGAGACAAGGCTTGTTAACCGGGGAATCTATAACACCCTGTGTTTTCAAGTCATTGACGACATCGATAAATCCACAATGTACCTTTTGTATTGTACGCATTTGCTTTAAATCGTAAATGTTAAGCTAAATCGCGTAAGCTAAAAATTAGCGTTCAATGTAAACGGGCATCAAACAATTAAATGTTTACATCAAGCATGGGTTAAGTAATTATTTTGAGAATAATTATGGTCTTTGTTTATTTTATTTTTATCGGATACGTAAAGTGTATACGTTTCGCGATAAATTGCATTTAGGCATACCCGGAACCACCAAAACTTTTCTATACCTTCAACAAATACCCACATTTATACCTAATACTCAAAAATCATAAAAATATATCATATATATCTTTGTTTGGCTGAATTTGGAGATATGTATCCAAGAAATATCTTAAAAATATACAACTAGGTCAATGTACATCCATCTTGCATTTAAACCTAGCCATTCTTTGTTCCTTTGACCAACATCCTTCCTTAAGACCCTCCTCATGTTGTTGAACACTATTGCAATCTTTTTTGACCAAGGACTTGCTATATATGCATACATATTAGGTATAGGAACTCATACATGCATAACACTTAACTAGAAAATCAAACAAACTCTTCTTTGGCTCTCTTTGAGCTCACGGCTCAAACACACCCCCTATAAACAATCCATACAAAATTTTATTCAACCTATACCCTTCTATACACATCCATTACAAGTCATTCTAAGGTGTTTCCAACCATTGAATCACCATTTGCAAGTAATAATCAAGAAAAGGAAGCTAGGGATTTTATTGAAGAAAACAAGGGTTTTCTTTGTACAAGCTTTGGATTTCTATCTAAACACGGGTTTAGATTACTTTGTTCATCATCTTCAATACATCAAATTCTACTAGAACACCTTTATGTTTCTTACAATATTCCTTTTCCATGCATATGTTTATTCTATTTTAGCTTAAATCACCATTTAGGATTTTATTATGAAAATGAAGTTTTTACTTGAAATGATCATTTGGATTACTTTTATATATTTTGTAATGTTACTTATATCATGTTAAAAAGGATGAGAAAAGAATGTACCATGTTATTTTGATGTAAAAATGATTAACTACAAATTAGGGTTTATAAAAGTTTCATAATATGTTTCAAGTTAAAGAAATATAAATGACATGTTAAGGTTAATTATGACCTATAGTAATATTATAATGATCATTAAAATAAGGATATAACAAGATGAGAAGACTTGTAACTTATGGTTAAATGTAAAAAGTATAAAGTGGAAAACAATAAAAAACAAACGTCAAAAAGATGGACTTAATGAAATATGTAAAACATTCTGTCCAAAAAGTGCTTATAAAAGTATCTATTTTATGGTTTTTATAAGATAATGAACATTTCACGATGATTCCGAAAATGTAAGAAACATGTCAACGATTAATAACGAAAAAGTTTACGTTAAAAACGAGTTATACTTAATTAAACGGATTTAATATAAAAAAAAAACTTATTAAAAAATTTATTCAAACAGCAAGTTTGATAATTTGTAACCAAATAATATAGTATTTAGGATTCCAAAATGATAAGAATCTTAGATTTTCAATTAATAACGAACGATTATGAATTTTCGCGAGTTTACGACAATTATAATTTTAATAAACGATTTTTATAAAAAGGGTTTACTATTCCATAGATAGAAAGTTTATTTACGTAGAACCTCTTAAAATTATATAACTTTTCAAAAACGAGAACGACCCTCGAAAGAATCTAAAAACGGAGCTATAACGAATAAAATACGAATATTACGGTTTTACGACAACATATAATACGAGTTTAAAAATAAATCCTCACGTCTGATGTGAACAGTAAAAGTTACTGTTCACCAGAGGGTCAAAATATGGAAAATGTCAAATTATGATAACTCGTCCTAATACGAAAGCGTGGGCATAAGAAACGTCAAAATCGGGCTTAAAACGCAAAAGTTTATGCTAGTCTTACTAAACCGGTAATTATATAAACGATTTAAACTTATTAAACCAATTTTACCAAAACCGTTAAGTTTGTTTGAGCTAATAGAATAATGTGGTTAAAGAAATTACTATATTAATAGGGGAGTTTAATACTGGGCCTCTTCGGGGTGCGTATCGACGAGTTGCTGGATTTACGGACTTTACCAATGTCCTAGCTCCCATACGTTCTCTACACGACCTCTGATAGATAGCCCGAACGATAGTATGATGTGACTAACATAGACCTGTATATGATGTTAGTTAATTGAAGTACATGGTACTTATACGACCTATGATAATTTAGGTTGCATTCAATCATTCACGTGACGCGTTATCTGTGATATTTGGATTATCAGAACACGAGTAGTTCAAGCCCCCACATTTTTACGATTTCAATGATTTAAATTAAGGGGTGGAAACAAGCATTTTTTTATAAATTGGACGCAAGTATTGATTCTATTTTGCCTAAGAACGATACCCAATTCGAAGCCCTTATCTGAGCTGTCAATTGCACTAGATGTAGATGTTAATTACATTATGTGAGCGCGAATGTTATAATAGATCTATTTTGGGGAACCGACCTCCCGTTTGGGTGACTAAGCTAACACCGGGAACGAACTAAAGCATGTTCGAATTTAATGGATGTTTTTTCGGGTGAACATTCTAATCAGGGCAGAAATTTGCAATACATATTATTGCAAGAAAGATCGTCGAGCTTCAGTGTCATGAGCTTAGGAAATGTAATCTGGTTTTGTGATGTCTGCATGTGTTGCATTATCACGGGAAAATCTTGCTGTCTGCTATTTATGATTATATATTCAATCAACACCTATGAATTTCACCAACATTATTTTTGACAGTTTTTAAGCCAAATGTTTTTTAGGAAGATCATAAGCATAAGGTGCCAAGGGACTACATTGGTGATTTTGTTTTGGAAGTCCATGCTAAAGATTATGGTGTGTTTTATGTTGTTAAACCCAGTAATCTTTGTAATAATAATCAAACAAGTTAAAGCTTCGGGCTATTTGTATCAAATATTTGTTAAAAATCCAATGTAATCATTTTTTAAAGAATTTTGGTCGTTCTATATATATCTTTGTGTTATTGATCTATGAAGTAACACGCCCCGGACCCTTATTCCGCTGCGACCCTATTTGGGGGTGTTACAATAATGCTTCTACTTTACCAAATATTGATAGTTTGAGTTATGCTGTGATCTACTCTTTCTTTGCTAGTCAGTCTAACAGTTCACAATTGGATAATGAAGACCTAAATCAAATTGATCCTGATGTGTACAGGAGATGGACTTGAAGTGGCAGATGGCAATGTTGACAATGAGAGCAAGGAGATTTCTTCAAGAAGACTAAAGAATCTCGTTTAATGGGGACTGATACCATTGTCTTTGACAAGAGCCAGGTGGAATGCTATAATTGCCACAAAAGAGGTCATTTTGCTAGGGAATGCAGGGCACCTAAGAATCAAGACAGTAGAAACAAGGAGACAAAAAGAACTGTGCCAGTTGAGGAAACTACTTCAAATGCTTTAGTATCTCAGTATGATAGTTTTGGTATAGACAGGAGTTACTAGGCCTGAAGAAGGACCTACCAAAATTTTGCACGTTATGACCTATACTTCTAAAGTTCTTCAAGCTCAGACACTGAGTATCAACCTTGATTCTAAAGCAAGTTAAAATCTTTATGAAACTCTCAAAGAACATAATTATAATCTGACAACAATTTTAATAAGTCTCAATTAAATATAGGAGCTTATAAAGTAGGTCTAGAATATGTAGAGGATAGACTAGATGTGTATAAAAAGAATGAGGCTATTTTTGAAGAGGACATAAAGATTTTAAAACTTGATATTATGTTGAGAGATAATGCACTAAGAACAAGCTTAGAAAAAAACTAAAAAAGTTGAAAAAGAAAGAGTGATTTAAAACTTACTAAAAAGGTTGAAAATCATCTAATAATACTAAAAAACTTTTAGGATAGTCAAGAATATGTGAAATAAGTTCAAGTCTTGTGTGGGGTATGAATAGTCAAGTATTTCACTCAAGAATTTGTTATCGGAGGTGAATGATAGTACAAAACAAGGGAAGGGTATCCTCATGCTATACCCCCTCCTATCTAGAACTTATGCCATCCCCCTAAACCTGATTGGTACTTACTGATAAGGATGAATATGTTTTTAGTGAGTCTGTAACTAGTGTGCCTGCTATTGCAATAAGTAAAGTTAAGACTAGTGATTCAAAACCTAAGTCTGTTAGTGAACCACTTATTGAAGACTGGATATCTAACAGTAAGAATGAGAATGAGATTGAGTTTAAGTCTAGACAGAGAAAACCTAGTAGTGCCAAAGTAAAATTTGTTAAATCTAATGAGCATGTGAAATCACCTAGGGAGTCTGTTAAGAAGATAGAGAACAATAAGAAAGCTGAATACCCTAGGAAAAACAGTCAAAGTCCTAGAGGTAATAAGAGAAACTGGAATAATTTGATAACTCGGAAATTAGGGAGTAATTTTGGAGTTTTAAAATAAAGCTTGCTATGTATGTGGCAGTTTTAACCATTTGATCAAAGATTGTGATTACTATGAAAAGAAAATGGTGGAAAAACCTGTATGGAACAATGCTAGAAGGGTGAATCATCAAAATTCTCAAAGAATGACTCACCCTCATCCAAAAAGAAATTTTGTTTCCATGTGCAGTCTGGCTTATGAAATCTCTGGTCCCCCCCCCCCCCCCCCCCCCCCTTAAAACACTAATACTGCTAGCAAAACTCTCAAGAGCAACTAATATCTGTTTCTAATGCCAGACCAATTAAACTGCTTACCTAAGACAATATAATAGTGCAAGACCGTGTCCAATGTTTTAATAGAGCACATTCACGATGTTTAAAAGCCGCTTTAACAAGTAAACAGACAAAATAAGGAACAAAAATTGTCAATGAAAATAGGTAATACTGTTGAAGGAAAAATGTTACTACTGTTGGGCCAAAAGCATAGTAAGTGATAATAAGAGAAATGAGGCTAATGTTGTTAAGGCCTCAGCATGTTAGGTTTGGAGACCAAAGCAAAAAGTTTTAGACCATGTCTCCAAACACAATGGTGGATCAATAAACTTTAAATAATTTGATTATATTGATGCACAAGGCAGATCCAAGTCAGTGATGGCTTGGGTCCCCAAAAGAAACTAATTTTCTTACCATTTTGTACAGGGCAATCCACATCAAGATTTAAAGGATAAAGGGGTGATTGATAGTGGATGCTCTAGGCACATGACAGGAAACAAATCCTATCTTACAGATTATGAAGAAATTGATGGTGGATTTGTTGCCTTTGGAGGTAATTCCAAAGGAGGGATAATTACTAGGAAAGGTAAAATAAGAACTGGTAAATTGGATTTTGAAGCTGTGTATTTTGTAAAGGAACTAAAGTTTTAACTCTTTAAGTGTCTCTACAAATGTGTGACAAGAAAATAGTGTTCTTTTTACTGATACTGAATGTGTTATCTGTCCCCAGACTTTAAGCTAAACTGATGACAGTCATGTTGTTGGCCTACAAATTCCTAGAAAGGATAACATATAGTGTTATTAAAGAATGTTATTACCCCAAGGAGGCTCACTTGTCTCTTTGAAAAAAGCCACATCAGATGAATCAACTCTTTGGCATAGGAGGCCTGGAAATGTAAATTTCACACACTTAATAAACTAGGTAAGGGGTAACCTTGTGAAGGGGTTTACCTTTTAAAACTTTTTGAAATTTATCAAACCAGTGTTGCTTGTCAGAAGGGAAAATAGACACAGATCTTTGGTAAACCAAACATTCAGTTCAATATAGCCAACCATTACCAAATTAGCAACATGGATTTGTTTGGCCCACATTTGTAAAGAGTTTAATGAAAAATAGTACTACCTAGTTGTTCACAGAATGGCTTTATCAGGTTAGTTGGTATTCTTTAGCCACTACATGAAACTTAGTGAATTCCTTAAACATACGCTAACATGCATAGAAAATCTAATAGACCTAAGGGTGAAAGTGATTAGATGTGAGAATGGGACTGAATTCAAGAATAGGGTCATGAATCAGTTATTTGAAATGAAGAGTATTAATAGGGAATTTAGTGTTGCTAGGACTCCACAATAAAATGGAGTAGTAGAAAGAAAAAATAGGACACTAATAGAGGCTGTTAGGACTATGCTAGCTGATTCAAAATTGCCAACAACTTTTTGGGCTAAAGCAAATAATACTGCTTGTTATGTCCAAAATACGGTGTTAGTTATCAAGCCTCACAACAAGACCCTTTATGAATTTTTTCTAGTAGAAAACACCTTAAACTTCCAAGTACCATTTGCTGTCTTGTTATAATCCTTAATACCATAGATCACCTAGGTAAATTTGATGGAAAGGCCGATGAAGGGGTCTTTATAGGATACTCTACCAATAGCAAAGCATTCAGAGTATTCAACATTAGAACTAGGATCATAGAAGAGAACCTACATGTTCAATTTAGTGAGACTACACCAAATATTGCAGGAAGTGGACCTAATTGGCTTTTTGATATAGATGCACTAACAAAATCTATGAACTATAATCCAGTTGTTACAGGGAATCAATCTAATGGTAATGCAGGTACAAAAGCATGTGATGATGCAGGTAAAGCTAGAGTGGAGACAATACCTAGAAAATATTACATACTGCTACCATTATAGCCTCAAGATCTATAATTCTCTTCTAGTTTAAAGGATTCCCCTGATGCTGGGTTTAAACCATCAGGAGAAGAGGAAAAGAAGGATGTTGAAGATTCAGAGAATAAAGATAGTGAGGTTCCAAGTACATAGGAGCCAAGATTTAATCAAGAGAAGGATACAAATAACAACAACACTAACAATATTGATACTATTAGTCCAACTATTAATGCTGCTAGAATAGAGGATAATGCCGTTGATAAAAATATAGTCTATGGATGTGCTGATGATCCAAATATGCCTAATTTGGAAGAAATTGTCTATTCAGATGATGATGAAGATAATGATTTAGAGGATGACATAAACAATTTAAATACATTTATGCATGTCAGTCCTATTCCAACTACCAGACTTCACAAGGATCATCTACTTAAACAAATCATTAGAGATATACATTCAACACCTTAAACCAGAAGAATGACAAAGAGTGTGACTGAACATGTAGTGTTTAGTTCGAGGCAAACAGTAGAATCAACCATAAAGGACTTTTAGAATTGTACTGTTTACATGTTTTTTTATCACAAGCAAAGCCTAAGAAGTAATCCAAGCTGGATAGAAGCTATGCAAGAAGAGCTTATGCAGTTCAAGTTACAACAGGTTTAGATCTTGGTGGATTTACCATATGGCAAAAGAACCATTGGTACTAAATGGGTGTACAGGAACAAGAAAGATGAAAGAGGTATTGTGATCAGGAATAAGGCTAGATTGGTTGCTCAAGGGTACACATAAGAAGAAGGAATTAATTATGATGAGGTTTTTGCTCTAGTTTCTAGAATTGAAGCAATCAAGCTATTCTTAGCCTATGCATCTTATAAAGACTTTATGGTGTACCAGATGGATGTGAAGAGTGCTTTTTTTGTATGGAAAGAATGAAGAGGAGGTCTATGTTTGTTAACCCCCAGGTTTTGAAGACCCAGACTTCCTTGACAAAGTTTACAAAGTAGAAAAGGCTCTCTATGGTTTGCATCAAGCTCCCAGAGCTTGGGGTTCGAAACCTTGGTCCACTTATTAATTAGACGAATGGATTTAGAGAGGACAGATAGATAAGACTATTATTCAATAAAAGGGTCAAAGGTTGATATTTCTACTAGTTCAAGTATATGTAATGATATCATTTTCTTTTGGATCACAAAAAAGGTTTTATCACTGTGTTAGAGCTGATCATAAAGTTTCAAATGAGTTTTAATGGGTGAGCTCAACATTCTTTTTAGAGACTGCAAGTGACACAACAGATGATGGGATTTTCATCAGCCAAGACAAGTATATGGATGAAATTTTGAATAATTTTGGTTTTTCAACTATAAAGACAGCAAGTACACCTATGGAAACTTCAAAGCCTTTGATGAAGGATAAAAGTGCTGAATATGTTGATGTTCACTTATATAGATCAATGACTGGATCATTAATGTATTTAACCTCTTTAAGGCCTGATATAATGTATAATGTATGTTGCTTGTGCAAGATTTCAAGTCACACCAAATTTCTACATCACGACTATCATACAATGAAAATAAATCTTTAGATACTTGAAAGGTCAACCTAAATTAGGCCTTTGGTATCCTAAGAGAACTCACCAGTTTGCTTTGAAGCTTATACTGCTAGACTATGCAGGTGCACAAAGTTTAACATGAAATCCCATAATAGAGGTTGTCAATTTTCTTGGGAGTAGATTGATTCATGGCATGTAAACAAAGAAGCAAACTATGTGCAAATTCTACAACGGAAAGCAGAATATGTAGCTGCAATCATAATTACTGTGGACAAATGTTAGGATCCCAAAAATAAAATTGCTTGAGTATGGATACAATTTATGAACACCAAGATTTTTATTGACAATGAGAGTACTATCTGCATTGGGAAGAGTCTAGTTTTTCAGTCAAAGACAAAGCATATTGAGATTGAGGCATGCACTTTATGAGGATTCAAATAAAAAACTTATCAATGATCAAGATTACACAGATCAAATGTTGCAGATTTACTATAAAAAAAAAAGCATTTGATTTGGCAAATTTTATATCTGATTGCAAGTATTGGAATGCTTAACCTCTGAAATATTGGTTGAGGGGAGGATAATTGTGTCAATTTACAGCAGATTATTCACAAAGGATGGTTGAAATGGAATGCAACAACTACTGAGGATGGAATTGAGGTTAAAACTGGTAACTCAAAAGTTAATACTGCTGGGCATTACTTTATTACCTGATGCTGCATTACTTTAGTACTCTTACTAGCTTGGCTAAAGTTAATGAAAGCCTAGGAAAAGTTAGTGCTGCCAGGCTACTTACTAATGCTAGGTTACCGTTGGTGTTACAACTGCTGAGGGTATTGTAGGTCTATAAAATAGAAACTTTGCGTATAGGTTTCCTTTATTACCTATTTAAGCGCATACAATCACACCATATTCGTTATTAATCTTTCTAATACTCTCTCAACTACAAACCCAAACTTAATTTCATCACCGACTTCAACAATTATCATCCATGGAGGCTCTAAAATTTACTGATTCACATAACATGGTTGCTTACTTGGACAAATCCATGAAGAATGCTGATTTTGATGAGATATTGGACAATCTGAATGCTAACCCAATACGATATTCCTTAACTGTAAGTCCAACTATCTATGTGTCCTATATTGAGGCTTTTGGTCTACTACAAAGACCATAACATCAATAAAGAAAACTAAATATGTGCCAAAGTTGATGGCAAGACTACAGTAATAACAAAATCATTTGTAAGGAGAGATCTTTACTTCAATGATGAGGATGGTATTGCTTGTCTAACGAATACTAAATTTTTTGAAAACCTTCAATTGATGGGATATGAGAATCTTTCTAATAAACTTACTTTTTATAAATCTTATTTTTCCCTCAATGGAAGTATCTTATACATACCATCTTACAATGTTTAAGTTCTAAATCAACTGCTTGGAATGAATTTGGTACCAAAATTGCATATGCAGTTATATGTTTGGCTAAGAATCAAAAATTTTAATTTTTCTAAATTGATTTTTGATGGTATTTTGAAAACTTGATCCTAATTCAAAAAAGTTTTTAATGTATCCAAAAGTTTTTAACAACAGTTTTATTTTTTTGTTTGAAACAATCAAATTGATAATTTACAACATTTTTTAATGATGAATATATACACCTCTCTACAAAAAGGTTTTTGCAAACATGAAAAGGAAAAGAAAAGATTTTTCAAGGACAGTTTCACCATTGTTTCAATCTATGTTGGCATCACAAGCAGTGGAGGGTGAAGGTTCAGGACAACCCACTGAACCCTAACACACACCTACTACTGCTTCACCATCTCATGTTGAACCATCCCTGCTGTTACATCATCATCTCAACCCAAAAAGACCTATAAACATAGGAAAACCAAAAGAAAGGCCACTGAGATATCTTAGTCTAGTGGACCTACTACCCTTGTAGCAGATGAGACTGTCCATAAGGAGAGGGGAGACAGTGTGGAAAGGGCTGCCACTACTGCACAGTTTTAAATGCAGATCAGGACATAGTCACATAAATAGGACCTAATCTACGACAATACCTAATGATCCTTTTCCTTAAGGAACTGGTTCAGGTGGTAGTCCCAGGCGCCAAGATACCATATTGAGGGACAGACCTGCTCAAACTAGGTTTGAGAGGTTGTTTAAATAGTCCAATGATCTACCTCTCTTAAGAGTTAACACACTTAGAAGTAGGGAGGACAATATGAAACTAAATGAATTGATGGAAATTTGTACAAAATTGTCTGAAAGATTTCTTGCCTTAGAGAATATAAAGACTGCTCAGGATTTGGAAATTACTAATCTAAAGAAAAGAGTTAAGAAGTTAGAAAAGAAGACAAATTCAGAACTCCACAACTTCACAGGAGGTTATTCAAAGTTAGGATATAGTCTTCTGCTGAAAAGAGTTTGGGTGATCAGGAGGATGCATCCAAATAAGGGATGAATGAAATTGACCAAGAGGAAGGGATTTCATGGTTTCAACAGGATGCAGAGACTCAGGGGAGGTTTGGTCATGATACTGAAATTAATACTGCTAGTACATCAATTACTACTGCCAGTATTAATATTACTACTGCTGAACCTGTTATTACTGCCAGTGCACCAGTTGCTACTGCTGGTGTATCTGTTAGTACTGTTGAACCAAGTACTCCTCTAACAACAACAATTCTTTTATTGAAGATAAAGATCTCACAATTGCTGAGACCTTTATGAAAATAAGAAGTGTGAAAACAAAAGAAAAATCAAAGGAAAAAGGAGTATCTAGTGAGACTGCTACAAGACTAACAAGAGGAGTGATTATGAAAGAAGCTAGTGAGACTGCTACAATACCAATAGTACCACCTCAACAACAACTTGATCTAAAATATAAAGGAAAAGGCATCATGCAAGAGCCTGAAAAACCAGTAAAAGTGAAAGGCAAAGATCAATTTGAATATGATGCTGATGTAGCTTAGAGACTTCAAGCAAAGTTAGATGAAGAAGTCAGGCTTGAAAGAGAAAGAGAAGAAGAAGCTAGTAATGCTACATTAATTAAAGAATGGGATTCCATTAAAGCAAGAATAGATGCTGATGCTCAATTAGCTAAAAGGCTTCAAGCAAAAGAGACAGAACAGATGTCTGTTGAAGAGAGAGCTAGACTGCTAATGGAATTTATTGCAGCTAGAAAGAAATATCCTTTGCTGCAAAAAGAGTTGAAGAGCAAAGGAACAAACCACCTACCAAAGCAGAACAAAGAAATAAAATGTGTATCTACATGAAGCATATGGCAGGATACAAGGACAAGAATTTCAAGGGTAAAAGCTTTGATGCAATCAAGCAAATGTTTGACAAAGCTTACAAACAGGTTAATGATTTTGTTCCTATGGATACTAAAAGTAGTAGAAACAAAGCAGTTAGTAAGAAAAGAGTAGGTGAAAGGCCTAGTAATGAAAGTGCCAAGAGACAGAAGATAGAGGATGATGCTGAGCAAGCAACTTAAAGGAGTTTGGGAGATAGTTCCAGGGTGATGATAGTGTTGTCATATGAATCTTTAGCTATAAATATACAATATTTAGCAGGAAGACACACATTCTAGCAAAAGAACAAGAAGTATTAATCAATCATTAAGGCAGATGGAAGTACTCAAATATTACAAGATATTCAGTGCAAATGCTGAGATTTTGACATACAAGATGTGTTAGATCTATACAGGTTGGTAAAGAAAAGATTTGAGTCAACAAGCCTAGAAGGATATAACAGATTACTTTGGGGAGATCTCATCAATTTATTTAAACCAAGTGAGGAAGATGAAATTTGGAAAGCTCAACAAGACTACACTTTGGATAACTGGAGGTTATATGATTCATGTGGAGTACATTTATTATTGATGGATACTGGAATTACAATTCACATGATGGTAGAAAAGAAATATCCTCTTACACAAGAAACGCTTTCAAGAATGTTGCTTAGGAGGCTAAAAGTTGATCATGAATGTGAAATGGCATTTGAGCTCCTCAGATTTATCAAGTCATAGTACAAGAAGTAAAAAAGTGTTTGGACACATCCTCCAATGAAGATAAATGCTTTTAATCAAGACACTAAAATATCAAAAGGTAACATCAAGTTTAAGGTGAGGATTGTTAGAATTAAAGAGTCTTCTTAGTACTGTTAATAGATTCTGCTGCTAGTTATAACTGTTTACTACTGCTGATTATAGATTAATACTGCTGTGTAGATTGGCAGGAAATATTCTAAGTCCATACTACCGCTAGAGTAAATTTACCACTGCTAGTGTAAAAGTTTAAAGACAGTGGTAGAGTGTTTCTGCTGAGTAACTTAGTTAGTATAGTTAGTCTGTTTTAGTCTGGCTAAACCAATAATATGAGAATATTTTTAGGAAAAGATATGTATGAGTAGAAAACGCGTTGTAAGCCCATTAGGGTTCCCTTGATTTGTGTAAAAAGAGACCCTAGGGCTTGTAGTTCATATATCTCATTTCTCATATTCCAGTCATTGATAGCCTTCAAGGGTTTTATATATACCCCTAAACACTATCAAGAGTGTTAGTATTAATATATTGGAGGCTTAAAGTTTGGTATTATACAATCTTGTTTGTTACTGTTTTATTGATTATTCTTCTTAGTATCATAGACTAGATTCCGCATAGTCTTTGATATATTCAATCAAAGTTTCTATCATAGTTGTCTTGAATTTATTCAATATAACTAAGCTTTTACAAGCTAAGCAAGATTCTATTCAAGTGGGATCAACAATCCGCATTTTTCATAGACTACTTTGTGTTCCGTAGAGAGAGCACGTGTCTTTTTAATTAAGTCAAATGATCTATGTAATTCTTTTCAAATGCTCAATTTATCTTTAAGAAAGCGCCATTTCAGAGAGTAATTTTGCCACACTATGCTCCAATTCAATTTTTATGGTCTCAATTTTATCCATTTCATGTTTCTCTTCCTTGTCATTTTATCTCATTGATTTGATGTGATCCTTCAACTTACAGATTGTAGTGTCTTTAGCTTGTAGCTGAGCTTTTAAATCATTATTTTCAAAATATTCTGGAATTTCATGAACATTTTGATTATTACTTAATGAATCCTTTTGAAAAATTTCTTGATGAGTTTATGTAACCCCCTCAAGAATTGCAATTATTTTTCAAGTTTGAATAACTTTTCAAAAGATCATTATACGCATATTGTTTGTTCAAAAGCTCAGCATCAAGATCCACATATTTCACACAAGATTCACTACTTTGCATTTCCATATTCACATCATCAAAAGCAGCAATAGAATTCATCACACATATCATAACATCTTGAGACATATTATTTTGTAAGAGTCGATCATTTTCAAGAAACAGTTTTTTCTTATGAATTTTAAAACACTCTTTGTCTACAAAATACTGTTGAACAACAGCTTCTATCTGGTTAAAAACAGTTTATACTTCCGTTACCTCATTTAAAAGATCTTTATCAAAAATACTAAATATGTCTTTTAAGGTCTTTAAAAAGGGAACTATTTCTTTTATAAAAACAGCTTTGGTGTGTTCAAACCCTTATTCCCCTTTTGTTAAAGCATCGGATGTATCCGCTTTTTCACCACAGTGTCAAATTGGTGAAGATGGTATTTAAGCTTTTTAAGGTTTGTATTAACCAGGCTTGCCTTAGGAAGTTCCCCGAAGCTCCAATTTGATAGGTAGCGAAGCAGATTGGTCAGTATTATGATGTGAAGTTTTGTATCAGAAAGCTTGTTCAATCAACAGTTTCTTGAGTGGAACTAAACGTTTACAAACTCCTCAGATAATACGATTTAACTCAGCTAATTAATTGGAGTTGTATAACTTTCTTTCTTTTGAAAGTTGTCATTTGTTTGCGAAGCATTTTTGTATTGACTTACTTCTTCAAGAATCAATGTCTTCCTTCATCAGCAAACACACAACCTAGCAACTGTTGTTTAGATATAACACTACCATCATACAAGGTCGGCTTAATCCATTGAGCTTTCTTGATATAAAACGGATTTTGATAACCAAGAGCTTGTTTATGAGTGTCATCATAAAAGACCCATGGCTTTGTTAACACGTGTACTATTTGAGCAGATTAACCCACTTTGTAAAAAATATTGTCTAGTTCCTTAATCTTCTTTTCTAAATCAATTTCTTTATCCATATATTTACTTTCATTTTCTTTAGATTAATTTTTGAAAACAGTGAATGTTTGTAATAAAGATTCCTTTTCTTTGATTTGATTAGAAAGATTTTGTTCAAGTGTGTCAATTTGCTGCTTAAGTGCAAGCTTTTCTTTAATCATATCATGCATTTAAGAATCAATCATTTTTTCAAATAGTGCAAAATAATGGTTTATATGATGAAAGCAATGTAGTTGATTATTTTGTAAATCAATAACGAGACAGTTTATAAGGTGATAGTAAAAAGATTGTAAGGTAGTTTATAAAATGTTGGTGAAATATTTAGAATGATGGTAAAATGGTTTATTATGCGATAGTGAAATGTTTTATAAAGTTATAATGCTTCAGAGAGCGGTTTGCATGAATGAATGGAAAATTGAAGTAAGATTGAAGAGATTTTTACAACACATTAATTTGATAGATAACTTGAAATTATTCGTACAGTACAACATGAATTTTAAGAGGAATTACAATGAGAATGCCTAAAGAAATAGAGTCTAAGCATTAATATCATCTTCCATGTTGTCAAGGTCTTGATCAGTTTCTCCTCCTCCTAAGGCATACACCATTCCACGTGCTTCAGTACCTCCAGCTTGGTTTCTATGGTTCTGATTCTTTAACTTCAGGCAATCACTTATGTAGTGCCCTTGATTCCTACATTCATAACAGGTGAGGGTTCTCTGATTGTTAGTAGCAGCAGGACTCCTACAGTCTCGGGTTAAGTGACCAACCCTCTTGCAGTTTGCGCACTTTACAGTGAATGGGCCATTATGGTGAAACTTGCACTTGTTGCACAACAGTAGAGTCCCAGCGTACTCCTTCTTCTCACTAGACCTAGCAGAATAAGCTCTAGCCACATTTTGCCTCTTGAAAGGTGGTTGTTGTGTGTTGTTGTCACTTGAGTTGTTGTCGAGTTTCCTTTTGTTTTTAACTTGTCTTTCAACAAAGGTACGGACCTTCTGGTCCATCAGATCACTAGTAATCTCGATTGCTTCTTGCATGGTCTTTGGTTTGGAAGCCATTACGCTACCTTGAATCATGTCGGGAAGTCCCCCAACATATTTCTCCACCTGATCAGACTCCTCAGGAAACATTCTTCCACACATCAATGCCAATTCCTGAAAGTGTTGGGTATAGCACATCAGTACCCTTCACCTTCAAATTTCAGATCTCAATCTCTAATTTCTTAATCTCACCTCTTGGACAAACAATACTTGTCAGTCAGCATCTTCATTAGTGTTTTCCATGTCATTCTGTAAGTAGCATCATGACCAACAATCATGATGTGGGTATTCCACCACGTCGGTACACTACCAAGTAAAGTGCAAGTGGCAAACTTGATTTGGCATGCGACGGTGCAGTTGCTTATGTGGAATACAGATTCCATTTTCTCGAACCATTAAGTCAAACCAGTGACTCCTTCAGTACCCTTAAAATTAAGGGGTTGGCATTTCAGGAAGTCACTATAGGTGCACTCACGAATTGCGCTCTCTGTCCTTCTGCCACTTCCAGAATCATGGCTATCATCGCCATTTCCACTGCCTCTGTTAGCTTCATACCCAGCCAATGCAGTAGCAACGCCTTGGGCTATCAGTGCCTTAATGGCAGCATCGGTCATAGGGGTAGTGGTTCTCTTTGGCGGCATTTTCTTCAAAGAAAATATAAATTTAGTTTAGTTCTAAAAGTCGTGCTCCAAAGATGAAATTTTGCGAGGTGATAGGTTAAATTCGCGTTTCAATAGTATAGGGCGGGTGTTTAAACTCGAAGTTGAATGATAAAGGTAACTTGTGGGATTGGCGAAGTGTGACAAGTTTTAATGTTATGTAATACGGTATTATGTGAAATCATAAAAGATTTAAAGACCAGCGTGTCATTCACAATGTCTTGAGAAATGTTCTAGTATTTATATAGATAACTTCTTATATAAATAAATGTAATATATACGCAAGGGAAAGTAAGCATATATATAAGTCATGTAATCAAGTAGTGTAGGCAAGTAATATAACCAAGTAAGCAAGTAGTGTGTATGCACATTGAAAAAGTTTGATGTGATGCAATTTTTGTGAAAACGGTTATAGTCTAGGTAAAATATGCAACCTAGTTCTCTATAACCTGGCTCTGATACCAATCTGCAACACCCCCAGATTTGGGTCGCAGCGGAAATATGTCCGGGAGCGTTACTTCATAATACAACAGCACAAGATACAAGAGAACGACCTCTAAATGAGTCGTTTGAAAAGTAATCTCGTTGATTTTCTTGAAATCTAAATTGTTGTAACAGTTGTCCCAGAGTTTGCATCACAATGAAAAGCATGAAATAATACAACGAGGTTTGGTGATTTGAATGTATGTAGAAAATCCATGAATGTAATCTTGTAAAGGTTAGACTTCAATGCACATCAAGTAAGCCAAGCATCTATTTCACCTGAGAAAAACATGCTTAAAAGTGTCAACATAAAGTTGCTGAGTTTATAGGTTTATGTAAGTAAAATTGTTGAAATCAAAGGTTTATAAAGTGTGTATGACCATTTCAATCTTTATAATAGTCACAAAAAATGTAAGTATAAATGCAACACCAAAAGAGTATAGTGTCTACTGCTTCACTAGCAGTATCATGAAAAATGTTTAGTAATCAGTAATGTTCAACAAAGTAGTGTGGACCACAAGATTTCAAAGTGTATGACATTGTAACACATACAATATTACTAAATGTAATTACGACTGCGCTAAGCTCATGAAACTGACGCTACGACATGTATGTATGCAATTTAATATTAGTGAATGCCCCGTGTAGATGTCAACCCGTAACATTCCAAATCCGACATGATATACATCCGTTAGTTCAATCCGTCGAACTAGTGAGCGCTACTCACCCGAACGAGGATGTCAATCCTAAATAGATCTATTTATAACACTCGCGCTTACACAATGTAATTAACATTTCATGATAATGGGCAGTGTGGGTTCTTGTTACTTAGGCACGCTACGTAATTATTGTATCAATGAAAAGTGTTGTACTTGTGTCCTTTTGTAAAATGAGCAATGTATCCCTCCGCGAGATATGTAAATGAGTATGAAAATGAATATGTAATCGAGTTTGTAAATGAGTATAAGTATGAGTATGTAAACAAGTATGTAAACTGTAAAATATGTGATATATCGTTTCTCACAATCAAATGACAAGAAAACTAGAGAGAGTGGAAGGATTGAACACTTTAGAGAGAGAAAGGAAAAAGAGAAATATTAGATTAGAAATGGGAAAGTGAACAACCAACCCTCTCCAAGGTGTGGAGAGGGGTACTTATACAACAATCTTGGCCAGCCATGGACCCTTAATGGGCTTACCATGGCCTTGGGCCTTTCTACCTTATCAAGGTTTCAAAAACTATACTACGAGCCTATCTTACGATATTATGGAAGTGACCGATACTTTTTGTATTTCTAACAATCTCCCCCTAAGGGAGGTCACTCCATTTTACAAAACGGTTAATCCTAGAATACTATGCTTGTCTGTAGTCTTGAGCTCGTAGTCTTTAAACTTCAATCATTAACTTGTGATATGTTGTAGTGATCTTTTGACTTTAGGCTTGAGCTTTGTTCCTTTAAGCTTGACTTGTATGTAAACTTTCGCTTCTTGAGATCATCAACCAAGCATAATCCCTTTTCGCCACCTTGTAATATTTGCCTTCTTGTGATCTTGTAACTTTTGGACTGACATGCTCATACTTTTCTTGAGATTGAAAGCTTGAATAAAACATCTTTCTTGAAGTTCTTTAACTTTAACACTTTGTCGCTTCAAAAAGGACGTGCGGTATTAGAGTAGCGGAAGTCTTGAAACATGTACTTGAGCTTTCACAATGTCTTTACGTATGTCGGTCGAGTATGAGCATGTGGTATTGACTTCGACTTGTCATCGGGTAACCACTGCCGCCGTCAGGAAATCTGCATTAATGAGTTAGTGATAAACAACATATATAAACGATAGTGGCTTTGTCACTTCATCGAATACGGTTGTAATAACCACGGTTCCCTGTTAATCAGTATAAATACTGCCTGTGATCATGTAGAATTTCGAAGAATCTCCTTGACAGGGTTTCGCAGCTGCACTAGCCGTTCTCATAACCGGGGCGTCTCAAAGTAGACAACACGGTAAGTGTGAACCGGTAAGTTACTATCTTTCTGATTAAGCTGTCAATTCGTGTCAGCTTTCCTATGTCCAGATACCCTTGTGAGGCTTCCCATGGACATCAGATTGAAAATTGATTTAGAAAATCAGTCGGTGTGTCAAGATGCAAACGGTTTTTATGACACACCAACAGTTTTATCTTGTTTGAAATTCATTCGTCAATTCATAAGCTGGACCGAATCGATATCCAATATCGCAAGTTTTATAACACCCTGTGTTTTCAAGTCATTGACGACATCAATAAATCTACTATTTATTTTTGGTGTTGTACGCGTTTGCTTGTGATTTCATGAATTGAGTTTAATCGCGTAAGCTAAAAATTAGCGTTCAATGTAAACAGGCATCAAACCATCAAATGTTTACATCAATCAAGTATTAAATAATTATTTTGAGGATAATTATGGTCTTCTTTCATTTTATTTTTATTGGTTACATAAAGTGTGTACGTTTCGCGATAAAAGTACGTTTAAGCATTCCCGGATCCATCAAATCTTATCTACGCGTAAACAACTACCCACTATTGTACCCGATACTCAAAATTTTACAACTTTCACCTATAAATCTCACCCATTGCAGCCACACATAAACATACAAGTAATGGAAAAATTCGAATGTCTGTCATGAGGACATAAGTAATTTTGCATATTTAAACTTAATTACTAAGCATCATGTACTACTAGTTCATTCTCATGAGGTACCAAAACAAGTTGTGTGTCCTTTTGTTCTTCCCTAAAACATGCAGCCTCCAAGGGGGGACAAATAGCACACCACAAATCAATCTTAGTCTTCTTATCACATGTAGCCATGAACTAGCTTTGACCATTTATTTATTTCTTTTCTTCATTTCTTGTAGAATCAGCCCCCCATCACATTTGCAAGTTTGAATTTCCTAATAGTGTTGTTGACTCACTCTTGTAATATATATTCATGCACACTAGTTTCACTTCATTCACTACACTAGAAACTTACACAGTTTCTTTGTTTCTCTCAACATAACCCACGTCCAAAACCTTAACCCTTCAAATATTTCACACAAATGTTGTGATAAAACACAAAGGGTTACACATAAAGGTTAGAAGAAAGCAAGGAATAGGGTTTATAAAAGCTTGGAAGCTTTTGGTTTGGTTTTTTTTCTACACTACACGAAAACATTTTTCAAGGCTAGGACTCTTGTAAGTCGAATCCCCACTCGTTCTTATGTTCTATTCGTGTATATTACTCATGTATATATATATGCATGTTGTTGTCAAAATAATGGGTCACATATGAATACGTAACCCATTTCGTTTTCGAAATGTTAGTCGACTTGTATGACACTAAAATATTCGAACATATTTTAACAAGGCTCTTATAGGTGTCGTAGATCATTTCTAATGATATTAGACGTATTCGTTTAGCCATGAAAGCAAACATTTATCTTTCACTCAATATGAGTCGAGACCCAAACGCGACACTTTAGGCGTAAATATACGCAAATCTATACGTAAACTTTCGCATG
>BQNB010022363.1:0-63094 GCA_026074375.1 Tanacetum coccineum | reverse complement strand
TGCTATTTGGTGGCGAGTTGCCAAAAACTGTGGCGGTTTGCCTTTCTTGTGGCGAGTTGGTTGATTTGGCGGCGGTTTAACAGGATGTGTGGTGAGTTGCTTATTATATTGAACAAAAAGAAACGTCATAATGCCCAAAATTCAAAGAATACCGGCGGTTTGATTAATTTAAAAGACGGCGAGTTGCCAAAGGTCACGGCGGTTTGCGTATTTAATTAGGCAGCGAGTTGGTTCAGTTCAGGCGACGGTTTGCTCATTTGTAGCGGCGGTTTGATTAAAATAATAAGCAGCGGTTTGGTTAATTGATAGGAGGCGGTTTGATTAAAAAAAAAGTATCCAGACTGTAACACCCCCAAAATGGGTCGCAGCGGAATATGGGTTGGGGAATGTTACTTCTTAGATCAACAGCACGAGATAAGAGAACGACCTCTATATGAGTCGTTTAAAATTGATACATTGGATTAAATAGACTTGTTTGTTACAATAGCCGAAGCTTAAATAGTTCATCCATGAAAAGTAAAGATTTTAAGACATAACAAATATTACCAAAATGTAATGCATCCAAATCTTTATAGTAATGACTCCAAAATGATGACCACCAATGTATCCTTGTTTCTCGTACCTTATTGACCTGAGAAAAACATGCTTTAAAACGTCAACATAAAGTTGGTGAATTCACAGGTTTAGTAAATGTATAAAGTAGGACCACAAGATTTCCAATGTAAGACATGTAACACATACAATATCTCAAAAGTAATTACGAGTGCACTAAGTTCATGACACCGAAGCTCGACATATATGTATGCAATTTAATGCACTAAATGTGCCCATGTAGATGTTCAACCCGCAACATCCAAATTGTTCCGACATGTATACGTTCGTTGTTTCGGTACCTCCGAAACTGATGAGCGCTACTCACCCGAACGGGGATGTCAATCCCAAATAGATCTATTCATAACATTCGCGCTCGCTAACTAGCAATTGACAGTTCATGATAGTGGGCAATAGTGGGTTTAGCTACTTAGGCCAACTCGTAATATGTTTAAAAGAGTACTTGCGTCCAAATGTAAAACAATGCATGTTTCTCACCCCAAAGTTGTAAAACAATATAGTTGTATAAAAGCGGGGCTATGAACTCACCGTAAGTGAATGATTGATTATTTAAATCAAGTAAGTGAATCGTCTCGGCAATTCGAATGCAACCTAATTAATTATAGACCGTATGAGTATAATGTATTTCATGTAAATAAAACATCACATATTGCATAGCTACACCACCACCTAATAGTTTTTATTAATTATTTAAAAGTTAAAACAATAATTAACTCGTACTTTGTTAAATTAAAGTATATATACTTGTACTCGTAAAGAAAATATTATTTTTATTTACTAACGCATCGTTTGTAAAAATGTATGATTTAATAATGATATTTTATTATTAAATTAATTGTTTTATAAAAGATTGTATAAAAATAAAAGTAATGCGCGCGAGTTTTAAAACTTCATATCTTTATCGTTTCGACTCCGTTTTATACGTTTCTTATGTCCACGTCTCCGTATTAAAATAATGGTCTTCGTTCTTAATATAATTTAATCAAGACACATGATTTATAAAGTTTAAAAAAAAACCTCTGAGGAACAGTAACTTTACTGTTCATCACATTTATTATAAACTATTTTTTATAAAATTAATTATATAGTAACTTGTTTAAAAATCAATACTCGTTCGTTATAGTCCGTTTCTCTTTCGCGAGAATCCTTATGTCCCTTGGATTATAGTATTAAAGAAAAATTTAATCAAAATATTATATTTATAAAATTGAAATCCCTTGATGAACATAGTAATTACTGTTCAAAACAGTTTATAAAAATGGATTTCATAAAATTAATATATAAATAACTTGTAAAATACCGTACTTGTTCGTTATAAAATGCCGTTTTTCCGAGTTCTTTTATTGTCCGTGGGTTCGTATTAAGGCAATTTTATCAAAATATACATTTACGTAATTTTTACGTTTTCCATGAACATAACTTTACTGTTCATCAACACAGTTTTATAAAAATTGGTTTTTTTATAAAGTTAATTAATAAAACTTGTAAAATCCAAACTTGTTCGTTATAATTCCGTTTTTTTCGATTCCTTAACAATGCTCACGATCCTTGTAAAGAGCAAATTTTTATAAAATAGTAAAACATAGGTCTATAGTTTTTCGAATTTCAACTGTAGCCATTAAAATAAAATTAGGGTTCCTATTTAATAAAGTTAGTTGTATTTATTTTGCTTAAAGACCTGCACGCATAATTTCACCAAGTGTTGTACGTATTTTACATGGATTTAGTCCCTCCCCCTAAAATGTTCATGTCATTTGTCCATATAAAATCATCAAACACTTTATATAACTTAAAAATGAATCTAGGTGGTGATTAACTTATGCAACAAGTATGTATACAATAGGAAATGAATAAATGAACATTGAATACTTTAAATAGACCTTATAGAAGACAAATAGGATGATGAACACAAGATGTAAACCCCAATCAAGCCTTCAAAATCAAAACCCTAATCAAGAAAACCCTAATTATGTTTTCTTGATAATTCCTTGTTAAACCCGAATCCAAGCTTGCCAACACCTTGAGTAGTCTTAGGTAACCTTAGAATGAACACTTGAATGCTTGGATTGCCTTGAATGAAAAATTAAAATGAAACCCTAAATATTAAAAGTGTGCCGTGGGTTTTGAGTCCAAGAGAGAGAGGTTTTGCTTTGATTTACTTGTATGGAGTGTAAGAGTGTAATTAGGGACCTAAGACTTTCCTTTTATAGCATAGATAAAACCTTAAACAACCTAAGTGAAACCATGGGAGTGAAATGGTTTAAGGACATGTTGTAAGAGCTCTCCTCCTCCCAAGGAGGAGGCCACGGTCAAAAGAGGGGGGAGGTACACCTTGACAAGCCAATCTTTAGGAATTAGGGTCCAAGGTACATAAGTGTAAGGTTTACAAGTTGTAAAAAAGAAATTTGTGAAAGTGTTGAATTTATTTCTTGTGTAAAAGCCTATGTCCGGTTTTAAGATGATATAAGTGAGCAAAATAAATAAATTTTGAGTATTGGGTATAAATGTGGGTATTTGTTTGGGTGACTGGGTAAAGGTGCTTTCCGGGTTACGACCGAATGTAATTTATTGTGCAACGAAAGCGTTTTAACGTAACCAACAAAATAAATTATGAAAAGTTTTATAAATTATCACTCTTAATAAATCAACATAACACTTGCTTGATGTAAACTTTAATTTGTTTGATGTCCGTTTACATTGAACGTTGATTTTTAGTTTACGCGATTTAACTATAAGATAATAATTAAAAGCGAACGCGTAAAACTCTAAAAATAAATAATGGAATTTATTAAAGTTGTAAATAACCTAAAAATGAGAAATGTTACAGAACACCTTGTTCAGCTTGTTTGCACATCATCATCTTCTCCTTGTGATATGCGTAATCTTTAACCCGCTTTGGCTTCCTGCATTCCCTGGCATAGTGTCCAAATCCCTTGCAGTTAAAGCACTGTATCCCATTTTGTTGCACTACCGGACTGCCTACTGTTTCCCTAGCCCCAGCAACTATCATCGTCTTTTGATTTCCAAACTGCCTTGACTGATTGTCGTTGTTATACCTTGGTGTAGTATCTTCAGTCTTGTTCCTGGAGTTTGAAGAAGTTCGAAGGTTGTTGTTGGTAGGTTTGTACAGCTTCTTGAAGTACTTAGCAAGGAGTGCCAAGTTCTTTTTCATATCCTTATCCCTCCGAGCTTGTTCTGGATCACTGTCTTCCTCAGAAACGGACTCAGATTGAGGAGTAACTGGTTTGGCGGCGATTCTTTGCCTTTGTGCTGGTATACCACTTGGTCTGTGAAGAAGATTGCATTAGGATGGTTCATATCGATCTTTGAGGTTTGGCGTGCCCTCATAGTAGGTTACCTGAATATGGTTGATGCCGCCGCAAGAAGTGCTAATGTATTGTACTTCTGGCTAATCCTCCAGAACGGAGATCAATTAACTTCCGTTTTGAACTGCTTCTCAGCACGTCAACACGCTTGATATTATGATATATGAGACTAGGGTCTATTCCTGTCCTCATCTTGACAAACCGTCACAAATCGCCAAAACTCGACCATCTGGTTGAATTGTTTGAAAGAAATTGAACATTCACATGCATTTGAACACTTTGCGCAAGTATTGTTCCTTGTCAACTCATTCATCGTTTATAAAACCGATAGAGTAATAAGAACACCAATGATTTCCTCCCTCTCAGAATAAACTTACCTAAATTCCCCAGAATAATTTGGTCTTATACATCTTGTATGTTTCAACGTTACACCCTGTGTAGCCTCCAATTGGCTTGTCCACGATCTCCTTAGCTGTGTATGCGATGCATCAACATATGAGTAAATTTCATCTCCAATACCAGTCCAAAAATCAGAAAATAGCTTCCTATTTCAGCTTGAAAATAAAGTTTCATCAGTTGTAATGTTGTGTATTGTCTCCACAGCTTCTTCATGTTCAGCTACTGGTAGAAATGTTCTCTGCTACTACTTCAGACTCTGCGGCAATGAGAACTTCCGAGGCTGTATATGGACCTTCAAAGATGCACTTCCTTAGATATTCACCATTCGATTTAGTGTCGAGGTATCGTAGAAAATGCGAACGCCACTGAGAATATCTTCCTAGTCCAAGCATCGGTGGACATCCTTTTGAAACCAGTTTGTCAAGGTATTGTTGTGCATTTGGCTATCTGTGAGGATGTAGAATTACCGGAGTAGACATGATGAATGAATAGATATGAATAAAATAAGTGTGAAGATTTTGTTGACATAAGTGGATATTATGAGATTGAAATTGTGGTTGTAAGAAATTCACACTTTACACCAGATTTTTACACCACGTCTATAGATCAAAACCGACCAATTGATTAACGATTTACAATGCATTCACATAGATCACCAGAATGAATGATTCGGAATCAGCGCCAATGAATAAACAGATAATTTTCTGGCTCGGGTTACAGCAGATTGTTAAATAGGCTCACAAACTGAAACGGCCAAAAAAACAGAAGGGCCTGAGCTAGAACAAAACAAAGTGTAACACAATTCCCAAAAAAACTGAAAAATGTCAAAAATCATAGTAAAAAAATGCTGTTTTGGAGCCTCAAAAAAATCCTTACACCAGCGAAAGGGGGATAAGGCGTAATCCGTCATGTTTTTCTCTTCGATGATAGAGATCACTGGGCCTTGGAAACGACTTACGTAATCAAAATTTATGGCGTTATTTACCTGAAATCCTTTTCTTATCACACAAATTTCTTCTAGACAAAACCAATGCAATCTTTTGACGAACTCAACTGACTTCCCTAATAAAATACTACCAAATCGCTGTTTGGTAACTACGCCGTTTAAGCAACTCGCAGTTTAGCAACCGCCATTTAGCAACTACTCCCCGTATAAGCAACTTGAGTCGGTTTAGCAACTCGCTGTTTTAGCAACTCGCTGTTTTAGCAACTCGCTGTTTTAGCAACTCGCTGTTTTGGCAACTCGCTGTTTTGGCAACTCGCTGTTTTGGCAACTCGCTGTTTTGGCAACTCGCTGTTTTGGCAACTCGCTGTTTTGGCAACTCGCTGTTTTGGCAACTCGCTGTTTTAGCAACTCGCTGTTTTGGTCAACCAACAAACCGCTGTATGACCTATTTCCTATAAATCGAGCTCTTGTCCCCTAGCCTAGTCAACACCGCCGGCTAGAGGATATAATTAAATAAGCAACCATCTCCACGATGAACACCAGGTCGAATTTAGCAAAAACACTCAAAAAAAGCTTTTCTATCCACAGAATCAAAGCTCTAACAGCAAACTAGGAGATATACCAAGATTAAACATCTTATAAACTGTATATTCCTTCTTTGATCGTAAAAGAAAAAGAAGCTACTCTCCACGAAGAAACACCTTACTTTTGTTTGCTTATAATTCTAGCGTAGGAGAGCTTGTTTAACACACGAAATTTGAAGCACTTCTTACCTTTTATGTATGTGTAGAACAAGAAGAAGATCAAGATTAACAAACAAAAAGCCAAAATCAAAAGGTAGCCGTGGGTTTTTTTATCTATCAAAATGGACCACGAAATTTGTAATTAACCACAAGAAATCACAACTCAAATCCACCCTGAAGCTCCTGATGCCAATTGTAGATCCCGTAATTCACTTCAAATAACAATAAACATACACGCATCGAACTGGAAACAGAGACAAAGAGAGTGAGATTGAACTGTATTAGAGAGAGAAAGAAGAGAAAGAGATGAAAGAGTTTTGGACAAAGAAAAGATTTATAAAAATGAATCAACTAACGCTTTTCTAAATAGAAAATAGTTATATAAACCACCGTTCGCGTTAAATAACGCGCGGATATTATAACTAGTACCCAGGGCTCCGGGTTTTGGCTTGGGATTAAACCCAAACATATACAATAATAAGATTAACTATTGAGCCCGATTCCGAATTTATATTTTACCAACCTTAACTAATTTGAAATAAATGGACCGAGAACTCGTACCCTAATGAACGAACGTCCTGTTCGTCTCAATATTTTGAGCTAACATCAATATTCACATTGATTTAATACCCTCAGCTCGTAAGTTATTGACTGTCATCACTCACTATGATTGGCTGGCGCATAAATCAATGCGGTGATTGTCTGTACGAGAAGATATACGTATTCCTTTTTGGAGACAAAATTCTGAACGTTTCAAGGCAATATTAGTAATAAGGAAGAAATTGACGATGATGTATCATTATCGTGTACGAAGATCAAAGTATATCGGAAAAAGGTTTCAAGTATTTCCTGGCGCAAGTTACAAAGAAGGAAACATCATTAAGTCGATAGTAGAAGCGACTGGAGGAGCTTGCCTGTGGGAAGTTTGTACAGAAATTCATGGTAAGTCTTTCCAAAAGACTTCCCTGGAATTGCCACCTGCAAGAAAAGTTGAATTTCAAATTGAATTAGTCCCTGGTGCTGCACCTGTGGCAAGAGCCCCTTATAGACTTGCTCCGTCAGAAATGCAAAAACTGTCTGCGCAATTGCAAGAACTTTTATACAAAGGATTTATAAGGTCAAGTTCCTCACCATGGGGAGCTCCGATCTTGTTTGTCAAAAAGAAAGATGGATCTTTTCGGGTGTCTATCGATTACCGTGAACTGAACAAGCTTACTGTTAAGAATCGATACCCACTCCCGAGAATCGACGACTTGTTTGATCAGCTGCAAGGATCAAGTGTCTACTCGAAGATTGACTTGAGGTTTGGATATCACCAACTCAGAGTTCATGATGAGGATATTCCAAAGACGGCATTTAGAATACGCTATGGTCATTATCGAGATATCCAAGTAAGTGCCTTTATGGATTTGACAAATCATCGGCTTATTTTATGGATTTAATAGAAATCGGGTGTGCAAGCCATTCTTGGATAAATTTGTTTATCGAGATCTAGATGAATTTTGATCTACTCACGAACAACTGGAACATAAGGACACTTAATCAATTCTGGAGTTACTTAAAAAGGAAGAATTGTACGCCAAGTTCTTAAAGTGTGATTTTTGGCTTTCTAAGGTACAATTTCCTGCTCACGTGATTGATAGAGAAGACATTTATATGGACCCGACTAAGATAGAATCAATTAGGGATTGGGCATCGCCCAAGACCCGGACAGAGATTCATCAATTTTTAGGTCTTGCTGGTTATTACCGAAGGTTTATTGAAGGCTTCTAGAAGATTGCTAAACCTATGACTAAATTGACTCAGAAAAGTATGAATTTTGATTGGGGTGAAAAGAAAGAAGCCGCATTTCAATTTTTGAAGCAGAAGTTATGTAGTGCGCCTATTTTGGCCTTACCGGAAGGAAGTGAGAACTTTCTGGTCTACTGCGATGCTTCGCATAAAGGGTTAGGTGGGTGTCGATCAGACAAAAGGAAAAGTCAAAGCATATATGCATCCTGAAGAAAAATGTATTTCACACAAAGATAGAACTAGAGAGAGAAAGTAGAAGGGAGAAACATATGAGAAAAACACACTAAATGTGTGTGTTAAATGATTCAACCAACACCCTTTCCATGTGTGGAGAGGGATTTTATACAAAAGATAAACCATGCTTTCCATGGGCTTTCTATGCTTTGGCCCGGTTAGCTTACTATATAATACTTTGTAGACTACGAACTAGAAACGTAAAATACGTGAAGTGAACCGATCCTTTTTAGATTCCTACAATCTCCCCCGAAGGGAGTCATTCCAATATGTACACAAACTTAAGCTCTACAATCTAATGAATTTCTTCATCATTAGCTCATATTCTTGCTATCCATGTTCTTTATATCTTGTGAATCTTTGATAGCAAATCTTTAGACTTTTAGGCTTGAGCTTGTATCATGTTCTTGACTTGTATGTGATCTTTTGAGCTTCTTAAGATCATCAACCAAGCATAATCTCTATTCTCCATCTTGTAATCTATGCCTTCTTGTGATCTTGTGACTTCTAGACCGACATGCTCATATTGTTCTTGATGTTTGAAAGTGAGTGTAACCATCTTTCTTGATATTCTTTAACTTTAACACTTCATCACTTTAAGAAAGACGTTCAGTATCAGAGTGATGGAAACTTCTATTCTGAAATTCTTGTTGACATTAATACTTCGTTCACTTCAAGAAAGACCTAACGGGTATCAGAGTAGCGGAGGTCTTGAAACATTTACTTGAGCTTTCATGATGTCTTAACTTTTGTCGGTCGAGTATGAGCATGTGGTTATGAATCTTTGAGACAACTGGAATCAGGTACCTTCATCTCCATCTTTAAGTATCCAGCATTAAAACATTAGCAATAAAGCGGGGACAATATGCTTTGTCATTCGCTCCGTGTTTGGTTGGAGTTAACCTTCGAAACCTTGAGTAATCGACCTGTGATCATGTAGATTCACTTTAGAAGAATCACATTGACCAATGATTTCCCAGCTTGCAGTATTGAAATCTTTCTAACACAAAACGGTGTATTAGATTCATCGTACTCAACCATGTTCTTATTATCGAATTGTCTCAAAGCAAGCAACACATAAAAGTAAAACCAGTGAGTTAACCTGTCTCACACACCGATTGAATTAAGAAAAATTGATTTGAAAATCAATCGACGTGTGACCTTGCCCAATCGACGTGTCACTTGCTAAAGTAGTTTTGTGACACATCAAGAGTGTTAATCATTTCAAAAGTTCATCATCAATCGTCAATTCATATACTAGAACAAGTTTGATTCATTAAGAATCGCACCATTGTTTCTTTCTAGTTGTCACAAGTTTGATTCACACAAGTCACCTACCATGAGCTTGTTTGATGTTGGATCAAGCAGGATTTCCATCTTCACTGTGATAACTTGAGTATCACTCTGATGTTCTGGCAAAATCACAAGGATAATGCGTAGGACTCTTTATATTTCTCGTTATTCACATTGTGTGAGATAGCAAGCATAATTTTGACAAGTGTCCTAATGAGATTTATGGATGATCTCTTTTGGCTCTAGACTCAATAGTGCACTTTGGTTTTAGTGATCGGAGGCTGGAGCAGACTGCCACCTTTTCAATACCAACTAACTCGGAGTGAGAAAGTTGATAGAAATGCGTGTAATCTCTGTGAGAAATGAAACAGAAATCTTTTGAGAGATTCTGAGTGGCTAGGGAGGGTTGTGCATTGCATCACTGGGTCCATGATGTCAGTCTTCAATGTCAGCAATCATCTTTGTGATTCTTGACAGCAGATGTATTGACCCGGTTTCTGCCTAAGTGTAAGGAGGGCTTCTTTCTTTTCACCCTTTATCTTAACTTTTCTTTTTAATTCTTCAACCCCTTCAGTGCTTACCGAGACTTCATAACTAGTACCTTGTTGGGTTTGTTCCAGTACTAGCTCCATCTCAGTCGGCACTTTTCCCTTATTCTCACATTTACTCCTTTTTTTCATACCTAAGGACTACTACACTATCTAGTGGAATATCCCTGGGCTGATCCCTCAGGTTCTGGCTGGATCATGGGAATGAATACCTAACCTTAACCACCTTATAAATCCAATACAGTAAATTAAACGGTCGGTCTTTGGTACTTCCACATTTCTGCCAATCACGTAACCATTTGCTCCCCCTTCATATGTGCATCGATTAATCGAAAGAGTTTAGCACATATATGGGAAAGCGTACACTTGAGATCTTAAAAATCACATTATTAGCCATATATTTTAATCACATTTTCTCCGCTTATCACAAATATTAAATCTC
Organism: Tanacetum coccineum; assembly: GCA_026074375.1. NCBI lineage: Eukaryota > Viridiplantae > Streptophyta > Magnoliopsida > Asterales > Asteraceae > Tanacetum > Tanacetum coccineum. Next base: position 52,760 of record BQNB010022363.1, on the reverse strand, counting down.
TTGATATTTTGTTTAAAATTAATACATTGGATTAAATAGACTTGTTTGTTACAATAGCCGAAGCTTAAATAGTTCATCCATGAAAGTAAAGATTTTAAGACATAACAAATATTCCCAAAATGTAATGCATCCAAATCTTTATAGTAATGACGACCACCAATGTATCCTTGTTTCTCGTACCTTATTGACCTGAGAAAAACATGCTTTAAAACGTCAACATAAAGTTGGTGAATTCACAGGTTTAGTAAATGTATAAAGTAGGACCACAAGATTTCCAAAGTAAGACATGTAACACATACAATATCTTAAAAGTAATTACGAGTGCAGCTAAGCTCATGACACCCAGAAGCTCGACATATATGTATTGGCAATTTAAATGCACTAGAGGTTGCCCATGTAGATGGTTCAAACCCCGCAACATCCAAACTGTTTCCGACATGTATACGTTCGTTGTTTTTATCAGTACCAGTCGAAACTGATGACGCTACTCACAACCGATAACGGGGATGTCCAAACCAAATAGATTCTATTCATAAGTATTCGCATGCTCGCTAACTAGGCAATTGACAGTTATGATAGTGGGCAATAATGGGTTTACTACTTAGGCCATAATCATAATATGTTTAAAAGAGTACTTGCGTCCAAATGTAAAACAATGCATGTTTCTCACCCCAATGTTGTAAAACAATATAATTGTATAAAAGCGGGGCTATGAACTCACCGTAAGTGAATGATTCATTATCTAAATCAAGTGAGTGAATCGCCTCGGCAATTTGAATGCAACCTAATTAATTATAGGCCGTATGAGTGTAATGTATTTCATATAATTAAAATATCACATGTCGTATAGTTACACCACCACCTAATAGTTTTTTTATTAATATTTAAAATTTAAAACAATAATTAACACGTACTTGTTTGTTAAATTATAGTATATTGCTTGTACTCCCGTAAAGAAAATAGTTTATTTTATTTGCTAACGCGTCGTTTGTGAAAATTGTATGATTTATAATGATATTTTATTAATAAATTATTTTTATAAAAGATTTGTATAAAAATAAAAGTAATGCGCGCAAGAGTTTTTTAAAACTCTATCTTTATCGTTTCGACTGACCAGTTTCATACGTTTCCTATTGTCCACGTCTTTTCGTATTATAAAATAATTTATTATAACCATCATGTTTATTAAAGTTTAAACCTCTGATGAACAGTAACTTTTACGTTTTATCACAGTTTTATATAAACTATTTTATAAAATTAATTATATGTAACGTTGTTTTAAATCATAACCTTTCGTTTATAGTTCCGATTTCTCGAGATCCTTATTTCCCTTGATTAGTATTAAGAAAAGTTATCAAATATATGTATATTTATAAAATTAAACCACTGATGAACAGTAGTTATTTACTGTTCATCTATCAGTTTATAAAAGGTTGTTTTATTGAATATATTTATAATAACTTGTTAATACTCCATCACTTGTTCGTCATATTTCCTTTTTCGAGTTCATTTATGTCCGGGGGTTTCGTAATTAAGGAATTTTATCAATATTATATTTATAAAAATTTTACCTCTGTGATGAACAGTAGCTTTTACTGTTCATCACAGTTTATAAAATTGTTTTTATAAAGTTAATTATATATAACTTGTAAAATCCATAACTTGTTCGTTATAATTCCGTTTTTCGAGTTCCTTACATGCTCGCGATCCTTGTAAAGAGCACTATTTTTATAAAATATAAAATACATGGTTTATAGTTCGAATTCAACAGTAGCCATAAGAATAAAATTAGGGTTTTTAATTAAACAAGTTAGTTTACAATCATTTTATTTAAGAACCTTGCACCATTATTTTTCCAAGTATTATACCGTATATCTTACATGTATTTAGTCCTCTAATTGTCCATGTCATTTGTCCATATGAAAACATCAAATACTTTATATGACTTAAAAATGAAACTAGGTGGTGATTAACTTACACAACAAGTATGTACACAATAGAAAATTAATGAATGAACATTGAATACTTTAAATAGACCTTATAGAAGTCAAGTAGGATGATGAACACAAGATGTAAACCCCAATCAAGCCTTCAAGATTCCTAAAGCGTCAACTAATGCTTGTGAGATTCTTCTATAGAGTCTGACGGTCAATGGATTTGTTATTGCAGACTTGCCAGTAGACGTTTGATGAGTTTGGAACCTTCTTTAGACTTGCCAGTTGACATGGAAGTCTTCTTCTTTGGTGCACTAGTTGACTCAGGTTTTTTTCCAGCTCTTTTTCTCTTGGACCCCCGGTTTGATCCAGCGGAGGGTTCTTCGTCTTCATCATCATCATATCGACATCTTTTAAGCGTGACAGTATCTCCATATGATGCAAGAATGTCTTTGTCAGATTCATAAGCGTCAACCAATGCTTTGTAAAGATTCTTCTATGGAACTGATCTGTCAATTGATTTGTTATTCCCTATTTTGTCTATGAGAATCTTCTTCAGCTCAAGTTCAGATAGATTAGCTACTACAACATATGATTTCTTAGCTTCATTGGAAGAACGAATCAGAACTTTAGCTTCAAGTTGTTCATTTACTAACTTCTTAATTCTCGGCAAAATCATGGTGACTTGCTCCTTAACTTGCACTTTGACTTGCTTTTTGATGATCTTCTTTATATTTTCATCAAGTTTGTGAATCAAGTCTTCATTTTTAGCTTGAGCTTCATCTCTAAGTCTGTCTGAATGTAGTTGCACAGCTGTTTTTACGGCTTCATTCATCTTGTTGGCAAGGTATGTATCAACAATACCAAGAATTGATGAAACAGCTTCAGCAAATAGGTTTGTTTGCTTGAATTCTGAGAAATCTATCTTCAAACTTGAATAAGGAACCAAAGGTTGGAAGATTTTGTAAGAATGTACTTGGAACTATTGTTGGTGTTGAAACAAGTGTTAGTTGCTGAGGTTGACAGTAAGGAATGGGTGGTGGAGGAAGTGTTGTTACAGATGAATGAGGAATTTCAACATTCATAGTGACGGGAACATCTACCAGAGAAGTTGACTCGGTGTTCAGATTAAGAATGGAGTTAATACCTGTATCTGGATTAGGGTTGAGCATGTTGGAGATGAAGCTTGATGATACCGAAGAACTCTGTTGTTGAACTTCAGGAGTGACAGTTGTTATTATCACATGAGTATCTTTTATGACTTGAGTAGTTTGAACATTAGCTAATAAGGCATCTATCATTTCAGTATCTCTTCCCTTCAGATTGATGTTCACGTCCCTGTATAATTCATTCACTTCTTCATCTTCATTTGTTTCCTCTTCATTTAGCTCTTCTCCCTCAACATTGTCGCCTTGAGTTACTTCATCATATATTTCATCATCAGTGGATTCAAAATGAGAAGGTGTTTGAACCCTCAGATTTGAACCATCTTCTTTTTTATCTTATTCTTCTTGTCTTTCTTCTTTATCATGAGTGGAGAACTTGGGATGAATAAAGTCTTCATCATCATTGTCTGATTTAGTCTGTTCATTATCATCATCTTGACCATCATCATCTTCATTATCAGCATTGTCATCATCGTCTTTACTCAAGACTACTTCATCATCATCGTCCTCGTCACTGGACTTCCAAGAAATATCTTCATCTTCAGATCCATGTGTAGGTACATCGGGAACCCCTGGTGAAACACCAGTTCCTTCATTTGCACCTGAACCACTGGAGTGAGAGCTGTGGAATTGTGTCTTGCTTCTTTTGGTGACAATCTTCATCTGTTCAGCCTCAGACAATGCAGATTCTGATAAAGTCTCTAAACCTTAAGCAGGTTGCTTCTTCTTTCCTAATCTAGCCACCTTAGCTGTAGCTTTGAGTTTTTTACCTGGAGAAGCTGTAGGGACTTGATTAGTATTCTCCCTGGTCGATCTCCGTACATACTTTAGTTTTGGAATCACCTTTCTAGTAGCAAAATCATGATAAGTCTTGTACACATCTGACTCCTTCATAGCTTGATTGGTTAGAGTATCAGGTGGTATGGCACCGTACTTTTGAACAGTTTCATGCTTGGGGATGAATCTCATTGTGGTGAGAATAGGGTCATTATTAACCATGTGCCAGTCCACCTTGTTTCTTCTTGGAATTGATTGATCTTTTGACACGAAGTATTTGTTGATAACTTTAGTGAATCTAGGATAGTACATGTCTTTGTTCTTATTTGCCTCTTTGTTTTCAATTTGATAGACTAAGTCTTCCCATAGAAGGTAGACGTAGTCAACATTCTTCTGGTAATACATGCCCTACATGATTTGAGCTCGAGAGAGACAAAGTAGACCAAGTCCAGTTACTTTACCACTGAGATATTTGTTGATGATGGTTTCGAATGTTCTCCAAGGTTGATATAAAGTATCAACCTTGACATGTGCATAGCGTGACTTGTATCTCCAAGTAAACCAAGTCGCTTATGAAAGTAAAGAATTATCGTCTTCAAAATGAGGATCTTTAAACTCTGCCATGGAAGATTTGGCATATCTGAGCATACCTCCTGAAAGTTTTCCAATCAAGAAGTAATTATTTTGATCATCTTGATTTTAGATGCATTGCTTGTGATTAGGAAGACGTTAGCCCATGAATTCATCGCATGTTGATGCAGTAAACACTTGCCAAGATCAAGAAGCTTTGATAAAAAGGTTGAATAGAAAGGAGACTTCCAAAGCAACTTGAAAAGTAAATCCTTAGCTGAATAGCTATGTCTCAATCTGTATAACAATTTCCCAATCCTAGACTTTGTTCATGGAACAAAGAGCATCGTCAAGGCTTGTTTTTTCTTTTGTGATACTCATATTCTCTGCTATGAAAGAGCGGCAATAACAATTTATATAATAACCAGTTATATAAAAACTATAGAGAACCTTATTTCACGCCTATGTACTAAAGAGCATGCAAACACATTATAGAACTAATCCACGAAGGGTGAACTTAATTTGGCTTAATGGGTTATGGCACTTATGTAACATACTTAGACTATCTAGGAATCTCGTTCATTCTAACTAGTAGGGATTTAGATTACCTAAGTCTTATTTTAGCTACACTAGTCAAGCTCATTTTAACTTGATTAGATTCCAAAGATAATCAATTTTAAATTTGCTACCTAACACAAGTTTTAAATCACCTCTTGATTTGATCTTAAGTGTTTATGGCATTAAACCTTTTGTTTCCTTTGGTAAATTGAGTGAAAACTGCGTATTCGGTTCAAACGCAAAAACTACGAATCCGGTTCAAACAAGAAACTGCGTATCCGGTCAGAAGTAAAAATTGCGAGTTCGGTCACTATTAGGAAACTACGAGTTCGATCAATATTAGGAACTGCTAATTCAGTCACAAGTACAAACTGCGAGTTCGGTTACAAGCTAAAAACTGCTAGTTCAGTCACTTAAGGGAACTGCGAGTTCGGTTACAAGCTAAAAACTGCTAGTTCGGTCACTTAAGGGAACTGCAAGTTCGGTCACTTAAGGGAACTGCGAGTTTGGACATTCAACAAAACTGTTAATCCGGTCATAACTTGACACTGCTAGTTCGGTCATAACAAGAATACTGCGAGTCTGGTTAAACATATGGACTGCGAGTCCGGTTAAGTCTATCAATTACGAATCGGATTTGAGAACACTAGTGATTTACGACCATGTTACGACATCAGGATTAGTTCACATAGAATCATAGTAGCCTTATATAAGTTTTTAGAGTCATACTACCACAAAAGCATCAAAAAGTACACAAACTAATTGATAGCCACATAAAATTTTAAATTTGCAACCCTAATAACAAACATAAGATAAGATTTCAAAGCACATTACAGATTCAAGAAAGCAATAAACACTCATCCTTAGACACAAAACCCACAAACTTTTCCTACTAAAACTCAAACCATACCACTTATTCCGACACATAAAATCAAGCAAATTCCACGTAATAGATATCTTATTAAAAAACTGATATACCCGAATCATTAACACCCATTGTGAACAATCCCCTCAATCCATTTGCTGTTTCACTCGGTTTTTAATTTTGAGAACCCTAATTGATTTTTAGGGTTTTCCGATCTAAAACCCTTGTAAAAAAACGAAATTCTTTCGAGATATAGGATTATTAAAGTATAGGGATCAATGTTTTAGTTATACCTTAAGCACGAAATTGAATGGAAATGGGGAGCTAGAAGATGACGATTCGAAGGAGTGTTTTAGAGAGAAAAGGCGTAAGTGTGGGGTGTGTGTGTGAGTGAAAACGGGGAGGGGTGGGGATGTTATAAATTATTTTATGTTTTAACACTTTTGCCCCCTAATGTTTGAGATCTTTTTCACTTTAAATATAAGTTTAGTTATGGCATTTTAAGATAACATGTGGCACAAATATATCTTGTAGTTTTAACTAAGCATACCTAACAACTTAAATTTTGCACAAATTCTCTAAAGCATAATCAACAACAATTAAGGCAACACGTATAACTAAACTTAATTAACGTCCTTTAAAAAATGATATGCTGTATTGTTTAAAAACCGTGTTATTACCTTTTAATCGAAAGGAAAAATCCTAAAAGGTCCAGTTTCAATGTCAGTCTCCTCTCACTAAAAAAACATTTTAAGCCAAAAGAGTCTGGGGCGACTAGCGATAAGGGCTACCTCACCACATTAACACGTATGTGTCCCATATTTAAATGATTAAAGTACAAAATAATATAATTTGGGCAACTTGTCCTTATGGCACTTAACTTAGGGCGACAAAAGTTTTAGTCTTTTTTAACAAATTGGTTCTACTTGTTACATTGTGTAACAAATTGACTTGACAATGGATTCATCTACTTTTATCCCCCAAAATTAGCAGAGATTTATCAAAAACACACACAAACCCAAATAAAGAAACACATATCATTCTTCATCCTCACCACCACGACCTCCTCCTCTTACCTCACACACAAACATTGACCCCAGGTACACACACAAGATTTATATCAAACCCTAACAAAACAAAACCTTAAAATTAGACGATTGATCATGAATAAATTATCAAAATGAATAAGGTTATTTGTTGGTCAAATGAAATTAGATTCTTAGTTAGTAAATTAATCTTTGATTGTTCTCATTTTTTTAGGTTTTTAATTTTTATATTTTTGGGGGTTTTAATTAAGTTTATAGTTTTCCTTATTATTAGATCAAAGAGTCCTCATTCGATGGAGGTAATTTCTCAATTTGTATGTTTAATTGATTTTAAATCAAGAATTAGTTTGTTAAAATCGATTAAAGCTGAGATATAGGAAATTAGGGCCGTTAGCCGGATACATTTACGTTTTGGTTTTATTGTAGATAAGGCTTGGAATTAATAGGTAATAAGTGGGAAGTAGAATTATGCACGTTTTTTTTGAAGCTATAGGTGGTATCACAGATTCACGTTTGTTAATTGGAAACTTTCGGCTTTTGATATAAACTCTTTGTGACATAAAGCTTATATAAGCCGAAAAGTTTTATAAAAAACTAAAAAAGTGAGCTTATGAAACATGACATAATGAGTCGTATAAGCTAAAGAGTCTTAAAATTACACAAGTTGTTTTTAATATTTACATAAGAGACTCATACGAAATTAAACTATGAAAATAACATTTTGCAAGGCCCGTGTGATATTAAGTGCATATTCTACATAACCTTTTGAAGTAATTACTTTTGCATGGACAGGTTTGCTAAGGCAACCGAAATATGATCACCTAAAGGAGCTTCATAAAGCTATCAAATCAAGCGAGCGAGCTATCCTTTCAGCTGATCCCGCTTTTGTTTCTTTAGGAACCTATGAACAGGTTTGTACTTCAAGCAACTTTTGAAATAGCTGATTTTAGAGGTCTTCTATATTTAATATACACTTCAAGCAACTTTTAACATGTTTATTCGACCTATTTGACCCGTTCTTATTTTTATTATACCCGTTTGACATGTTGTGACTCGAGTCTTTGACAAATTATAGGCACATATGTTCTCATAAAAAACTGGAGGTTGTGTTGCTTTATAGCCAATATACCATCTAACCATCGACAACAATTACATTCAGAAAGAAGCGCCACACTCTACCACCATGGTCAATCAGCATTCTTCCTGATTGCAAGCATGCCATTTTAACACTGCACAAGTTCATAACTTCATACTACATATCAATGAAATAGATATAACAAGTACCTAAACCAGCTCCCTTATCATTTCATATTATATTTTCCCGGTCGGAACCAAGACATCGTTAACTAATATGTTGCCAACAAATGTAAATAGACTCGCTTGGCAAACATTCAGTGAAGACGTTTCAACTGTCGATCCGGATTCAAAGATGATCGTTTCTGGTCTGTTAGATCAAGTGAGCGTAACTAGAGAAGTGACTATCTTTTGTATACTACCAGGTGAGAAGAGTGCTGCATTATCTCCAGAACATGTCAAGGTATGGCAATAGAATTTCTAAAAATTACTAAGTATATGCTTATATAAGTGCACTAAACTCGGTTTCTAGTGTTTGTGTGATAAACCCGTCGGAATTACAATCGAGCATGCTCCTTCTCTATATGTGGAGTCTGAAGGCCATGCTTTACATGTTTACGTCAACAACCAACTCATAGGTACATCTATATTAACCGCGTATCTGCAACTCATGATCTATGCACATACTCATAATGTTATCAACTTATGATTTGTACATGAATTTATCAGGTTCGACATTTGGAGGTCCAGAAAGTAGGAAAGTTCAGTTCACAAGAAATGCCAATTTACGAGCTGGAATGAACAAGATTTCACTACTTAGTGTCGCTATCCGGTTACAGTGAATTGTTATAAGTCATCTAATTCTCTTATATTGATATAAATTTTACATGGTTTTATTTGCAGATAATAGCAAAAATTTATTTATTTGGCATGTTTTAGTCGATTGTATTTGTTATTTCATACATGACTCTATCATAACATGGTATGTTACTCATCGGGTCACTTTGTAATCCAAATCTTAGGTTCGTTTGGTTTGCAAAATGTGATCTAAACGGGACACAATTGATCTAAACAGGACACAAAAGGCATCTTGTTAATGAATCAATGTATACCAAGGAACAAGTACAATACTAAGACATGACAATAAAAAGTCTTTAACTCGTTTTTATTGCAATTTAACTCAACTAAAAATGAATCTAAAGATGTGATTTGTTTTGTGACTTGTTAGGAAAATGAAAATCTTCATAAACTTAATACTAGCCAAGCAGTACTAAAAGGATTTATACTGTCGCACCAGCTGACAAGATATACTGTCCAAGCGACAGTACTAAAGGAGTTTAGTACCCCAGGCACAAAGTAATACTGCCAGAAACTTAATACTTAGCTAGTTGAAAGAAGTTTTGTACTCAGCTAAGAATGGTCAAAAGCTGATGAACTAAAGATAAAGATTGGAATGGAGAGCATTTCGGGAAATTTACATTTAAATGTAACTTTTCCTAATAGTAGCTGATATAATTTAAATGGCTCCTGATAAATATTCTCTAAAAGGAGATCCTTAAAGTAGTTGAGAGTTAGTACTTTTAAAGAGATGACATTTATAGAGCAATTTGTAAAGCTTCAAAGGTTTAGGAACCCCATTACGTGAAGAGTACTCTATTATTTATATATTGAGAAGCAGTGAGTTTTGTGTTTTATTGATTGAAGTGTGATCATTACTGTTTCATTCGTTAAATTTCCTCTAGAGTATCAAAGTGTAATTCCGCATACACTTTGTATATATACAAAGTCTCAAATCTTTGTTATTTGGATTCTCCAAGTAACAAACTCTTTATAGATCATAAAGAAAAAAATCGATCAAGGCGTGGGATCAACAATGGTATCAAAGCCTTGCGGTCTTGAGAAACTTTGATCTAGAAAATGGATTAGAAAATTCACAAACAAGTCGTTGGCAAAGCTTCCCATTCCCAAACTAGGAGAGTATGAGATGGTGAAATCAGAAATAAAGCAGTACTCTTCCAGATCAAGACTATCAATTCATGGGAGGTAATTAGAAAATGGGAATTCTTGGTACCTATTTCCAGTTAACACACACCATAATCAGGTCCATCTAACACGTTGAAGATGATTGTGCCCTCAACCACCGAGAAGAAAAGATTTTCAAGAAAAATGATGTCAACTAGAAGTCTTTCTCCTCATGGCACTTTTCAATGACCCATCAGCTTACCTTTAACCTTAGTTGAATCTCAATCTTGTGTTATTGCTATAAAGCTCGCTTTTGGAGAAATGATGCTACAAAGAAAACACAAAAAAAGGCCTCATACTAAGCAACAGTATAAAACAGCAATTCAACTAGCATCAGAATCTTTGTCTCTATCTTTAGCAGCTACAAAAGCAGTTAGTAGATTTGGCTAATTCTTGGTGAGTAATACTCCTGCAGAGGATTTTAAATTGTTACGGATTTTTTGAGAAGCGGCTAGCCTCAGAATGGGATATCTCAAGTAGTTGTCTGGATGAACAAACCCGACTTGTGAAATTATGGGTTTAGATGAATTGTACCAAACATTTAAAATGTGACCAAAAAGTTAAGTAGAACCGTTGCTAGTAATAAATGATGATAATAATTTGGCATGTTCTAAGACCACTTCCCTCCAGTTCAAGCAGTACTAATCCTATTAATGAATAGTGTAATAATTTTAGATTTTTGTGAAAATAATATAGAAAGCTAAAAATGGTAAAACTGTTAACAACTGGAGTTAGTACGGGCACCAAACACCAAAGTTAATACTGTCGTGATACTGAAACTATACTGCTAGTTTTAGTGATGCCACTGTTTATCCGTTTTTGTCCACTCAAAAGCCACAAGGGTCCTCAACTGTTCAAGAAGATTTGGTAGCAAATGTCATATGAGATTTAGAAGAGATAGGATCCAAAGAATTAATAAGGCAGTGGTTTTGAGCATTGAGGGCAAGGAAGTTCTAATCAGAGAACTGGAAGGAAGATATTTATTGATGAAGTATTAACTGCTGGCTATGACAAATCCAAGTAGAATGTTTCAACTTTCCACTAAATGGACATTTTGGCTAAGAATGTAGAGTTCCAAGAAGCCATAGAAAACAGAGAATTGAACAAGGAACTTCATCAAAAGCAGTAAGATTGAAGATGCCTCTGAAAGGCAATGTGTGCTATTGATGGTGGTGGATGATTGGATGATAGGGGCAAGAGGATAATGTTCAAGCGAAACATGGCCCCTACTTAAGGCATTTCCCTGATTCTGCGGTATCTAATGATAAATCTTGTTCTAGAACTTGTTTGCAAATATAACACTTCAAAAATTGTATGATGATTTAACTAGTTAAAATTAGATGATACTGCATTAAGCATCTACCTATAAAAGAGGTCGACAATTTTAAGAAAGCACAATTTGTTAAATATACAGAATCTGAAGTTTTGTTTTCTAGATGAAATTGCTTTGTTGCAAAGAAGTGTAGGATCATGAAGATTATCTAATTGGATTAGATAAACTCAACTTGAAAAAAGTTAAGGAAGAAAAAGAAGGGTGTTGAATTTAAGCTAGCAAGTTTGAAAAATCATCTAAGACTAGATCTTTATTAGCAAGTCAGTGTAACTGACAAGAGCAAAGGGTTTTGGTTACACTGTTGTCCCCTCAACCTCATCCCTTAATTCTCACAGACCAACACGCTTTAGACTATGTCTTATTCCAGGTCTGAGGAATTCAAAAACAACCAGAGGTAAAATGAGTATGGGTCCTAGGAATCAGGTTTAAAGTCAGACCAATGATTATAAAGACGGATTCAATAATTCCTAAGGAAAATTAACTGATGATCTCTTTAACACAACAAACCCAGGACTGTTGTGTCTCCACTTAGGTAACAAAGATTGGCGAAAAATGGTTTTTCCATCTTGCTAATTCTGTTAGGGTAGAAGAACCTAAAAAAGGTGCAAGAGAGAATACTACTGCCGCCAATTATTGAAGATTGGGTGTGCAGATGATGAAGGAAAATTTAAGTCAATTCTAATGTAGAAAAGAAAGCTGATTTACCTACTGCGAACTAAGAAAGATCAGTTAAAAATACAGTGGAATCAAGTAGAAGAAACAGTTAGTATGACTGAGATGTATAGGTCCACAGGAGACCTAGGGAAACCAAAGAAGTTGGAATGGTCAGAAATCTCATTAATTAGGAGTAACATATGTTTTAACAACAAGGCCTTGGCTTTAATTTGGGTAACTTTTGATCATTTTTCAGTATAATGTCCTAATGCTTATAAACATATGGATTCTTCCAAGAGCAGTCTTAATGAGGACATGGCCTTAAAAAAATAAAAAAATATGTGTTTATATCTGTCAAAAATGAAAGCCTCTTAGCGTACTATGCTAGGTTTCTTTAACACTTTCAACCTGTTATAAATAGCTAGGTTATGTTAATACAGTTAGGCCCTTATAATACTACTTACCCAAAACAACAGTTTCTTGGTGCTAGGCCAGAAATACTCGTCATTTTCAAGAATCAAGCACAAAGGCCCTTTTACAAGAATACAACTTTACAAAGTCTAATTATTCAAAATATTCATACTTTCTAAACCAATTTGTTAATACTTTTAGGCCAAATGTTAATACTGTCCAGGGCAAGGGGATTAATAGCTAGTTAAGCCCTCAGCAAGTATTTGGTATTAAGACCTATCTAACCCAATGGGCATTCGTCTAAAAACCTTAACATTATATTTATATTGATGCACGAGGGCAGATCCAAGTCAGTAAATAGGCTTGGGTCCCCCAAAGACTAACTTTTATAAGTCTATTGTATGCAGAGCATTCCCAATTAAATAAAAAAGGATTTGTGGATATGATGCTCAAAGGCACATGTCCTTGGAAACATAGCTCACCTTTCAGATGTCAAAAGAATTGATGGGGTATGTTACTTGATGGTGGAGGAGCAAATGGAGGAAGAATCAACTGGTAAAGAGTACTATCAAAACAGATAAACGTATTTGAAATGTATACTTTGTCAAGGAGTTGGAAGTATAAAACCTTTAACATATGGTCTCACGAATGTGTGACAGAAAAGAACTAGGTTCATTTTACTGCTTCTGAATGTCTTGTTCAGTCTCCAATTTAAAAGTATGCCTGATGAAAGTTCAGGTCCTCCCTAAAATTCCTAGACCGTACCAACAATTGTACAGTTTTTGATATGAAAAACATAGTTCCTAAAGATGGTGTTCACCTTGTCTAAGTTGCAAAGGCTACATCTGATGAATCATGTTATGCATAGGAGGCTTGGTCATAGTCAATTAATTAATAATAGTAAATAAACATGTCAAGAGAAAATCTTGTGAAGATTACATGTTAAAAAGATTCTTGAAAATGTGATCAACACTGAGTTTGCCATACCTGTCTAAAAGGTCAAAGCAAACAAAGAGCCACATGTAAGTCCCAGCCTTAATTCCGCATTACTAAGCCATTGTTACTGCTTTCATATGGATCTGTTTTGGTCTAACTTTTGTGAGTAGTTAATGCATAAAAAAACTGCTTGAGTAACAGATAGAAGATTAGTAGTTTATCATGGGTTTATCTTTTAGAACAGGATGAAACTAGTGAGATCCTTAAAAACTTTATCAAGGAAATAGAAAATCTAGTGGATAAGAAGGTTAAAATTATCAGAAGTGACAATGGGCTGAATTTAAAAACCATGTGATGGATGAGTTCTGTAGAGAAAAAGGTATAAAGAGAGAATACAGTGTAGGCAAGACTCGCAACAAATGGTGTAGGCTGAAAGAAAGGAAAAGACTCTTTATTGAGGCTGCTAGAACATATGTAGCAGATGTCTAAGATTTACCTACAACATTTTTGGGTAGAACATTTCTACTGTCTTTGCTATATACAAAATAGGGTCTTGAGGTTGTCAAGTCAAGGCCATCATAATAAGACTCCATATGAATCTCTTTAAGGGTATTAAACCAGCTATAGGATTTATGAAGCCATTTGATGTGCATGTTACGATTCATAATACCTTAGATAATGTTAGGCAAGTTTGATGGCAAAAGTGATAAGGGTTATTCTTTGCTGGGTATTCTTTATAGTCAAAGCTATTTAGGTATACAACAATAGAACTAGAAATAACAGGAAAACTTGCATGTGGGTTCTAAAATAAACCTATGGTAGAGAAGGAAATGGTCCCAAGTGGCTAACGCGTTGATCTTGATCTCTAACCCAAACTAATGAATTATGTGGCCATGTCAGGGACTTTTTCTAATGTTTTCTGCATGAATACAAGAAGGTTCTGAGCCATCCAACATTATCCTCTCAAACAAGATCAAGATGTATTTTCTATGCCAATTTTGGAAAGATCATCATACTTTGAATATCGCTTCATCACTCAAATCTTGTTGATGATGCACAATTTGCAAGATCAAGATGGACTTATTGATGATATGCAGTTTTCATGATGATGGTATTGATGATCACCAAGTTAATTACTGCCTATGTCTACAAGTTAAATAACTGTTAGGTAATAGAACCAAAATACTGGCTGCTTCCTGAAAGCAAATACACTAGCGAACTTCTCGAGATTGATGGGACCAATTCCCTACAACTGAAGACACACAAAGAGATCAAGGCATTGATTTGGGAAGTCCTTCTCATCTAGAAGTTATCTTCCACTCACATACAAAGAATTCACTATGGATCATCCGAATGGATCATTTGATTGGTGATGTCAAAAGTCTTCTGTTCAAACAAAGAGGTGACAACTTCTTATTCTAACAGGATTTCTTAATGTCAATTATAAAAAAGACTCACCAGGACTTACATACATGCCTTTTTGGCCTGTTTCTTATTCTCAAGAAGAACCAAAGAGAGTTTCAAAAGCTCTTAGTGATCCTGCTTGGTAGCGCAATGCAAGAGAACTCTCTACATTTACTACTAAATTAGGTTCTTGTTAGTATTTGCCTTAAAGGTCAAAGGGCTATTGTACAAAGTGGGACTACAACACAAGAAAGATTATAGGGGAATTGTTGTATGGACAAAGCATAGACTTGTTGCACAAGGCCAAACACAAAAGAAAGGGATTGATATGATGAAGTATTTGAGCGCCAGTGGCTAGGATAAGTCTAATAAGAATTTTCTGTGCTTATGCTATCTTATATGGTTTTCACTGCTACCAAATGGATGTCAAAAGTGATTTCTAAAGTTGTCAAAATTGAAAGGATGTGTATGTATGCACCTCCAGGGTTGAAGACCTGACCATCCTAATAAAAGGTCTACAATTTGTGAAAGCACTATATATGGACTTCATCAAGCACCTAGAGCGTGATGGACCACATTAGACCACTTATCTTTTGAGCAATGGCTTTACAAAGAGGCAAGGTTTATCAGACTTTATTCATTCAAAAGAAGTCCAAAAGGTGGGCATATTTTTGCTTGTTCAGATCTATGTATATGACATCCATTTTTTTGATCTACCAGAAGGAACTTGTGAGAAGAATTTGGAAGCTTATGAAGGATAAGATTCAGATGAGTTCTATGGGAATAACCACTTCTTTTTATGATTGCCAGGTCAACGAAAGAAAGAAAGGGCATATTTATTATCAACGATAAAGTAAGTCCTGAAAACCTGAAGAAGTTATCAACTACAACAGAGAATGTGAAGTCTGCCTCCACTCCACTGATTTGGAAGGCCTTTTGGTATAAAGATGCAGATGCTGATATGTTGATGAACATCTTTATAGATCCATGATTGATCTTTGAGTATCTTACAGCATCTAACCAGATATCATGTTTGCAGTTTGTGCAAGTGCCAAAAGGTTTCAAGTTTCCCCCCCAAAAACTTCCCAACTTTTAGCTGTGCAAAAGAAATTTTAGATACCTCAAAGGCAAACCATCTCTAGTCTTTGGAATTCTAAGGAGTCCTCCATAGGAGTTTAGTTGCTTGATACTGCATAGTGGAACTATGCTGGAGCAACACTTGATAGAAGTCAAACAACTGAGGTTGTCATTTTTCGGAAAAGAGGTTGATTTCTTGGCCGTGCAGAATCAAACTTGGTTGGCCACTTTCTACAACGTGAAGCTAATATTGGCTGCTGCAATTGGCTGTGGACAAGTTCTCTGGAAATCCAAAACCAATTGCTTGATTATGGTACAAATTTTAATGACACTATTATTTACAATTGACAATACTCAGTACTAATTTAGTACATAGAAATCCTGTTCAACACTCTAGAAACATAATATATAGAGATTAGGCATCACTTTTATAAGAGATTGTAATACTTAAAAAGTTGATTCAAAATGGCTAAAATTGATAATCAACTTAATGTGCATACATTCTCACATAAGGGTTTTGATGCTGGTAGATTTCAGTTTTTGATGCTGGTAGATTTCAGTACTTGGTTTCAAGTATTGGAATGCTCAATCCCTAAGGCCCAAATCTCTTATATGTTTTTGTAAAGTTTGTTAAATAATAGTACTGTTAGTGTTTTGAAATTTAATACTGCTAGGTCTAATTAGTACTGCTAATTATAATTAAACCTGTTTGTTAAAACTGTTACTTATAATTAGTACTGCTAGTGATGTTTAGGTTTCTTTGTTAATCCTGTGCATAACACTTAATACTGTTAATCAAGAACCATGTTTGGTTTTTGTTTGTCTTGGTTTTAAGCTAACTGTTTCAGGGTATACACTGAAGTGTGACATTGATGTTAGTCCATAATGTATCATTTGAGGGGAGGAAACATGATGGTTGTTCTTACAGTGTTGGTTGTTACACCACACATCAAATGGTCATCAATTCACCATGTCTAATCGACATCAAGAATTGACTAGTCCAGAGCAAACGGCTCCTGGTAAAGACTGTCCAAATCCGTTGATAGTTGATAGTTTACTAAAAACTATATGGTCTCCATGCACCATGTTGTTTCAATAAAGCATTGGCTAGTCCAGAGCAAACGGCTACTGGTAAAGACTTCTCAAATCCGTTTATAGTTGGTAGTTTACTCAAAACTATATGGTAATCATTGCACCATGTTTTTCTAAATGAAGCAATGGCTAGTCCAAAGCAAACGGCTATTGGTAAAGACTCATCAAATCCGTTTATGGCTGGTAGTTTGCCAAAAATTACACTTTGTGTGAATGTGTGAGCTAAAACAAAAGAGAGAAATGGTGAGCTCAAAAACAGAAAGAGAGCTGTGTGAAAAATAGACAGAGTGAAAAGTGAGCCAAAAGAATTGAGAGATGAATTGTGAGCCTAAAAACAGAAAAGAGAGATTGTGTGAAGTGTTTCTTTTAGTCCTTCAAATCTTTGGACTTTGTACTGCTGTTGGGTGGAGAAGTTAATACTGCTAGGCAAATTTTAATACTGCTAGGCCAAAGTTAATACTGCTGGATGACCGTTAGTACTGTTTGGGCCTAACAAAATTTTACATTAATTGATAGAGCCGTTGAGATATTTCCGCCAAATACATAGGGTATAGGCCTTTGACCAATTGGACTTTCGTGAACCTACTATAAATTAGTAAGATCTTTCACGTTTATCTTCAATCTTCTTAATATTGGTCAAATTATATTCCTCTGTTTTCTCTATCAAATTGCAATTAACTTTCTCCAGACCTAATACTTCCTTACACGATCAAATCCCACTTGATTACTCACAATTTCATTCATGGCAAACTTAGAATTTTGTGACAAACACAATATGGTAGCGTATCTGGAAAAATCTACAGCCAGTGCAGGGTTTCATCAGATCATTGACTTCATCAATAGAAGTCATATTTGCTATGCACTTACTAAGAAACCGGAGGTGTGTGTCTCTTTCATAAAACAATTTTGGAGGACTGCTGCGATTGTGACTGAGGATAATGGCAACGTCAAGATTCATGCTACTGTTGATGGTCACTCGCTTTCCATCACTGAAGGTTCTATAAGGCGACATCTCAAGTTGGATGATCAAGACGGACTTATCTCTCTTCCAACTTCAGAGATATTGAACACAAGAACAAAATACTAAACTTGCTATTACTATTACTATTTGATTGTGAATGATTAATCAACTGTCTTGTTTACAATGCTATTCTACGTTCCTTTTATAGACTTAAGGAACCCTAAACGCGTTAAGAGATAATGCTTATCTCTTCCTAGATGAACGCTAAATGATAACTATAACTAATATTACAACCAGACTTAACTTTAATACTAACAGTATTAAGTCTGTTTACAATATTTTCCTAACATAACGTGTGGTTCATCCTATCAACAATCTCATTAATTTGAGTCGTTCGAGGAGCCAAGAAGTTATGAGAGATTCTATGTTTTTCACAAAAGTCCCCAAATTGCATATTTTTTGAAAATTCACTACCATGATTTTCTCAGACCGACACAATTGAACAATCAAGTAGGTTTTGCACTATTTTTCTTAAGATTTTGAATTTTTCAAAAGCTTCGTGTTTAGTTTTTAAAAAATTATGTCCAGGTGTATCTTGAGTAGTCATAAATCATAATCAAAGTGCAAGAGTTGCCTCCGTAACTTTGAGTAGTTGATGGACCAAGCAAGTCAATGTAAACAATATCTAAAACTCTTCTACTTGACACATTGTTTTTAGATTCACGTTTAGCATGGACTTGAGTTTTTGTTTTGCATATGTCATAGTAGTGATTACAAAATTTTATCAAAGGTAGTTTTCTAACAAGCCCTTTTGAAGCAAGGTTTTGGATTACCCTTATGTTTATATGTCCTAGTCTATGATGCCAAAGAGTTGAATGAGCTATTATGGATGCAAGACAAAAAGTGTTCTTAGTGATGGAAGGCAAGGAGACATTCTAGGTGTGGTGAGGGGGGCGGGGGTGGGCTTGTTCTTTCAGTACTGATGTGGCTGAGATGATTCTTCCAAATAGGGGAGGAAGTTTTCTAAAAGAAGGGTTCAAGAAGATGAAGGGAGTTCATGAAAAGCAAGCACTGAAACTGAATTTTGCATACAAGAAGTTAATCTACTGAAGTCATCCATGACATGAGGGCAGTGGGAAAGCTAGTGATGAGGTTAGTACTGCTGGCAAGAAGAAAGATACTGCTAGTGAAGAAGTTCCACCAGTTAGTACTGCTGGGGACACATTGTACTGCTGGGGGGAAATGTTAACTACTCAAGGAGAAGTGTGAGAAAAGGAACAAGGCAGGATAAGGAAAAGCAGATTTGATGAGGAAGAGCCCAAGAAGAAATCAAAGAAGGAAATTGAACAAGAAAGATTAAGTTATGCTGAAGCAATTAGACTTGAAGAACAGATGCATGATGAACAAAGAGCTCAAATTGCTAGAGATGCTGAAATTGCTAGGCAGTGGGATGAAGAAGAAAGAAAAAGAGCTATGGATGAAGCTAAAGCTACAAAGAGATTGACTGGAATGATCCTTCTGTCATTAGATATCATTCTTCTTAAAGATGAAGCTAGTCAATTGCCCAAGCATAGAAGGAACTATGATCAATTATTTGTAGAATTAAGGAAATTTTATGATTAATGATTTTAAGGGGATGTCTTATATGAAAATAAGCTTTTTTGAAATGCTTTGGGATTTTAATCAAAAGTTTGTGCTATGGATGCAGAGAAAGAAAGTAAAAAGCAAAAGTCCCTGAAAAGAAGGTCTACTGAAAAGATTATGGAAGAAGAGGCTGGTACACAAGAGGAAAGGAAAGAAGCTGTCAATGAACCAGCAGCAAAGAGGAAGAAGTCTATTCCTAGAAAGACAACAAGGAAGAGACAAAAGCTGGAAGTAGATACTGAGAAAGAAGAACTCAAGACATTTCTGGATATAGTACCAAGAGAAGAAGATCCCATAGACATTGAATCTTTATCAACAAAGTTCCCTATTGTAGATTGAAGAGATTGTGTCTGACAGAGACTTTCATGGTACTATCAATGTCTTCAAGAAGTGATGGAAGCTCAAAGAATTATAAGATACTGAGTGAAATGCTTGAAGACTTTGACAGAATGGATGTAGAAGAATTATTTAGATTAGTTAAGGAGAGATATAGTCCTACAGCACCAGAAGGTTTTGATCTTATGCTTTGGGGAGAAATGCAAAGAAAGGAAGTAAAAAGCAAAATTCTCCTGAAAAGGAAAGGACTAAGTCCCCTGAAAAAGAAAGGTCTACTGAAAAGATTGTGGAAGAAGAGGCTGGTACTCAAGAGGAAAGGAAAGAAGCTGTCAATGAACCAGCAGCAAAGAGGAAGAAGTCTATTCCTAGAAAAACAACAAGAAAGAGACAAAAGCTTGGAAGTAGATCATGAAAGTTCCTAGGCTTTTGAACTCCTTAGATTCATAAGAGCTCAAGTGCAGAAATGACAAAAGTGTTTGAAAGAATCATCAGCAGAATAAGAAGACTAGAAGACTTTATTCAGAAGAAACTTGTTGATTTGAAGGACAATCACAAGTTTAGGGGAGGATTGTTAGGAATAAATCTTCTTGTGACTTAATACTGCCAACAGTACTAAAGGAGTTAGTACTGTCAGCATAAAGTTAGTACTGCCAAGGAAACTTAATACTGCCAAGTGAAGAAGTTTGTACTGCTAAATGGTCAAAGCTGATGATATGAAGATAAGAATGCGTGGAGAGCATTTCGGGATATTTAGTTTTGAATTGTAACTGTTCCTAATAGATAGGCAGATATATTTGTAAAAGACTCCTTATATTTCTATAAAAGGAGATCACTAGAGTAGTGATAGTTAGAACTTTAAGATATACACTTAGAGAGAATTTGTAATTGCTTCAAGGTTGTGTAACCCCAGTACTTAGAGAGTACTCGTATTATTTATAATATTGGAGCAGTGATTTTAGTGTTTATTGTTTGTGAGTGATCGTTACTGTTTCATTCATACATTTCTCTAGAGTATCAAAGTGTAGTTTCCGCATACACTTTGGTATATTCACAAAGTCTCAATCTTTGTTATTTTGGATTCTTCCAAGGTAACAAACTCTTTATATTCTAAAGAACCGATCAAGGCGTGGGATCAACAATACTCTACAAGGAAAGTGGCGATATCTTCCACTTTGTACAATACTCTACATCATTGATTTTTTTAGACGTATCAATAAATAATCGATCCTTTGCGTAATTCCTTCGGTAGTTGCGAAATGATTATCTTCAAACTTTCTTTCTCTCTCTTTGTATTTTTCTCATTTTTTCGATTCAACCATACACATTTATCTTATACTTCAAACTCTAATATGCAATCTTTTCCTCATATACACCCTTCATTGTCCTGATGAACCACTAACAGTGCCGTCTACAATTCTAGGCCTAACTGATAAGCTACAATTTCTAGATTAGCCTTACTAAGAGTTTGTCTTTGTTCATCAAACTGTTTTTGAAGTTTTTCATATTTTTAACATAGTTTTTAGAACAAGATTGTACCTCTGTGTCAGATCCTGAGGAGTTTGAAGTGTAGGTCATGAGAGCAAACTCAGTTGGTTCATCTTGAGCTATATAACTCCAATCATATCCCAATCCATCTTGCAAAATCAAAGCATTATCCTGAACAACCAAATTTCAAATAAGCTGCAAATCAATAAACCTGTAATCTTTGTCCCTACTCCTATACCCTGTATCTCCATTCCTGTTCCATTGATTTCTTGGTTCTTTACATTCCCTAGCAAAATGGCCTCTTCTATGACAGTTAAAACATTCAACCTTAGCTTTATTAAAACCTACAGGTTCTTTGCCATTGAAGATTAACTTTCTTTCAGTCTTCTTATAAAAATGCTTAACCCTCATAGAAAGCATAGCCACCTGCCATTTAATGTCCATTTCTTCTAAATTATCCTGATCAAGCTGCTATAGGTCTTCATCATCAAGTTGTGGACCACTTGACCGATTAGAAAAGAATGAGAACATTATATCATTAGTATATGATGATGAAGAGGCTTGTCCTTGAGAGCTATGGCCTGCTACAGTAGAAACACCATTGGCAGTATTAACTTCATTAATACTGTTAGTGTCTTCTGCAGAAAGAAAGGCCACATTCTGTGAGTTTGAAGATGATCCAGAGGAACCTTTGATGCCAGCTTTAAACACTTTCATGTTATTGTATAGATCATCAATATCTAATTCATCTATACCCTCTTTTTTTCTCATAATCAAAGCTATATTGTTCCATGATGAAGGTAGAGCTCTTAGAAATTTCTGATTTGCATCTTCATTTAAAACAGCTGCACTATGAATTTCAAGTTGGCTGATAAGTTTTTGAAACCTATCATATGCTTTGTCTAGGCCTTCTATGTCAGATACAGAAAAGTTTTCAAATTGTTGCTTCAAGACATTTTTCTGCATCTTCTTAGATTCAATATTTCCACCAAATCTACTCTTGATAGCATCCCATAAAGACTTTGCATCCTTGATTGTATGGAACCTCAGTTGATACTCATCAGGAATAGCCAAAAGCATAATACTTTTAGCTTTTATTTCTTTTTGCCTTTGTAATAGTGCTTGCGTAGTCTTTGGAGGTACTTCAGTTTCAACACCATTCTCATCTTTTGTTGTTTGTACAGGTTCATCACCATTCATGATTGCTTGCCACAAGCCATAATCTGTGTTTGTGAGGTACTGCTCCATCCTCATGCTCCAAAGGATATATTCACCCTTCTTGAGCATAGGAAGTTTTATAGTAGATATCATTTAAGGAGTTTCCACTGGTGCCATTTGTGGTGCAGGTTCTTCACTAGACATCTTGTACGTTAGGTAGAGTTCTAGATATGGATGACTTCTTCTTATTCAGAGTTTCTCTACAAGCTCTGATACCACTTGTGAGTCCCAATGAATAGATATTCTTAGCTTAATAAGGCTTAGTTAACTTGAATAGATTCAAACAAACTATATGAGAAAGTATGATTATGAATACTACAAGTTATGCGGAATCTAACTTGTAATACTAAGAAGAACAATGTAAACAAAACTTTGAATATATATTGATTGAAAATATTCTGCCTAGGTTACAGAATACAGAATAGCTAACTATGAAATGATATATCTAACTATGCTGTAGGGTTCCTTTTATACACTAAGGAAACCCCTAATGGGCTTACAAAATGCGTCAAGTGATCATTCATATCTATTCTTAATATAACTCATGCATATCACTTAAGCAGTACTAACTATTATACTAACAGTACTAATATATAACTAACAGTACTAACTATACTGGCAGTACTAACAATGTACTGGCAGTACTAACTAACTATAACTAGCAGTACTAAGTGTAGAAGCTCTGAATCCCAACAAAAGTGATGGATTTCATAATATTATTGATTTTCTAAATGCTAATCAGATTCGTTATGCATTGACTGTCAATCCTATCATCTACACATCTTGCATTCAACAGTTTTGGGCAACGGCAAAGGCAAACACTGTCAATGGTGAACGTCAGATACAAGCCCTAATTGATAAGAAGAAGGTGATCATCATGGAGTCAAGCATTCGAAGTGATCTTCACTTGGAAGATGCAGGAGGTACTGATTGTTTGCCAACTGCTACAATTTTTGAAGAACTGGCACGGATGGGGTATGAAAAACCTTCTCAAAAGCTTACATTTTATAAAGCTTTCTTTTCTCCACAATGGAAGTTCTTAATTCATACCATTACCCAATGCCTTAGTGCCAAATCCACTGCATGGAATGAATTCAGTAGTACAATGGCTTCTTTAATCATATGCTTGGCTACAAATCAAAAATTTAATCTGTCTAAGTACATTTTTGATGCTATGGTGAAACACTTAGATAGAGGGGTTAAATTTCTGATGTATCCATGATTTCTACAAGTTTTCATTAATCAACAGCTTGGTGATATGTCACATCATAAGAAGATTTATGTTAACCCTTCACACACAAAGAAAATCTTTGCCAATATGAGGAGAGAAGGAAAGGATTTTTCTGGGAGAATAACACCTTTGTTTGAAACAATGATGGTTCAACCTACTCAAGATGAGGGTGTAGATTCAGGCATTCCTACTGATTCTAATCCAACACCCCTTACTACTCAACCGTCATCCTCTTGATCTTAGAAAAAACAGTCTAGGAGGAAACAGAGGTAGGACACTACAGTTACTCAAGAGGAGACACAACAAGATGATAGTGTTCCTACACCTTCCAATGATCCACCTCTCAGTGGTGAGGATAGCATGCAACTATCTGAATTGATGCTTTTGTGTACCAATTTACAGAAACAAGTTCTTGATTTAGAGAAGGCAAAGGATGCTCAAGCAAAGGAAATTGCTGCTTTAAAGAAGAGGTTCCAGAAGTTGGAAAGGAAAAAGAAGTCAAGAACTGTAGGACTATAAAGATTAAGGAAAGTTGGTATGTCTAGAAGGGTTGAATCCTCTGAAGACAAAGAGAGTTTGGGTAATCATGAAGATGCATCCAAACAGGAGAGGAGTATTGAAGACATTGATAAGGATGATGATGTTTCTTTAGTTGATGATACCCAAGGGAGGTCAGATAAAGAAAAAGATTAAGTTGCTCATGATAAGATTTGGCCAGAAATCTTCAACTCATTGGAGCCTGTAATTATAAGAAGAAGAATGGCTTGCAAGGAAAAAGGAAGAAAAAGCCAACATAGCTTTGATTGAGTCATGGGATAATACACAAGCTATGATGGAGGTAGATTTTGAGTTAGCTCAGAGGCTACAAGCAAAAGAACAAGGAGAGATAACTATTAAAGAAAGATCAAGACTGTTTGTAGAACTTATGAACAAAAGAAAGAAACACTTTGCAATGCTTAGAGCTGAAGAGAAAAGAAGAAAGCCACCAACTAAAGCTCAAAAGAGGAATCTAATGTCTACCTATCTCAAAAACATAGGTGGATACAAACATAATCAGTTGAAGAGCAAGAGCTATGAAGAGATCCAGAAGATGTTTGATAATGAAATGAGGAGAGTAAATACTTTTCTACCTATTAATTCTGAGGTAGTTAAAAGCAAAAAGGAAACAGAAGAAAGTTCTAAAGGTACAGAGGATGAACTGGAATCTGATAAGTCAAAGAAGGCAGAAAGTAGTGAGGAGAAAGCTAAAGGCAGCAGAAAGAAGATACTTGGTAAGAAAAGAGCAGGGAAAGAGCAACAACAAGAATCTTCAAAGAGACAAAGAATGGAAGATGATAAAGAGACTGATGAGCATGAAGAAGTTGAAGTAGATGATGAAGCTGAGCTGAAAAAGCATTTGGTGATAGTAAAAGATGATGATATAGCAATTGATGCTATACCACTTGCTACCAAACCACCAGTGATTGTTGAATACAAGCTTCTTAAAGAAGGAATAATGGTACATTATCAATTGATAAGAGCAGATGGAAGTTCCAAGAGATATTCTTCAATGATTAGGATGCTTCAGGATATTGACAGAGAAGACTTGGAGACTCTTTGGAAGTTGGTCAAAACAAAGCATGGTGATACAAGGCCTGAAGATGAACATGAAAGAGTGTTGTGGGGTGATTTAAAAGTCATGTTTGAACCAGACATAAAGAGTGATGTATGGAGAAATCTACAAGGATACAAAGTTACTATTTAGAAGTTGTATAATTCATGAGGAGTACACTTTGTAAGGTTTAAAAATGTCCACATCTTTATGTTAGTTGAAAAGAGATATCCACTCACACCAATAACAATCATAAATATGCTTAACAAGAAACTTCAAACTGATTATTGGAATGAGATGTGCTACCAACTACTCAAGCTTATGGTAAAGCAGCAAAAAGGTCAATAAAAGGTTTGAATGCATCTTCCTGATAGTAATGAAGACTTTTAACAAAGAAACTTGAAGATTCAGATGATGAACATCAAGTTTAGGGGAGGATTGTTGGGACTTAAAAGACTTCAAGGATTTTTAGAGTTACTACTGCTCAGATACATAATGGAAATTAGGCTAAGTAGTTAGTACTGGTAGTATAAAGTTACCACTGCTAGTTACTACTGTTAGTATAACGTTACTGCTGTTAGTTGAAGTTAAGACTGCTCAGAGTTGGAGACTAAAATATAAGCTAAGTAGTTAGTGCTGCTAGTAGTAATGTTAAGACTGCAAAATACATGTTACTACTGTGAGTATATATTAGTACTGCTAGTACTAATATTACTATTGCTTATGTTTATTAGTACTGTTGGTGAAAAAGTTTATGCTGCTGAATTACAACTGCTAGAAGACTTACTACTGTCAAGAGGATAAAGACGGTTTAAAGAGATAAAGATTGTTTGGAGAACAAGAATACTTGTGAAGATAAGTATTGAGATATTTTTGTACAAGATATGTATAAAGTATTTGTTTAAGAGATTACGTTTATGTTTAGAAAAGATTATGATATCTAATGAATGTATTGTAAGCCGACTAGGACTCCTTAGTCTATAAAAGGAGGCTTTAGGGCATTAGTTAATTCAACAAGTTTACGAGTTGTCATAGTTGTCAAGTTGATTTAGAAAAGCTTCAAGGTTGTAAACCCTAGTACTAGTGAAGAGTACTCGTATTATTGATATAATAATATTGGAGCGTTTGATTATATCTTTGTTTATACGATTACTGTTTTATTCATAATACTTCTAGGTATTAAGGTGTAGATTCCACATACACTTTAGTATACATACAAAGTTTCTACAACAAGTTATTTTGGATTTATCCAAGGTAATTTAACCTTAGACAACCTAAGGAATCGATTAAGGATTGGGATCAACAAACAAGGAACTGCAGCAATGGAAAAGTTGGTTGAGAAGCTCGAGAATGTTAAAGAAAAAGCTGAGTGTAAGAAACTGAAGAAGGAACTTGAAGAAGCAAGGTTGAGCAACACATTCCTTCGTATGCAGAATGAACGAGTTGAGAGAGATCTCTATTGGACTAGAGTTCGAGCTCATGAGTTCTATCAAGAGATGATTCGTAGGGGATTTGTGTTTGAAGAAAGACCGAATGAAGCTATTGATGTTCCGATTGAAGATGAGAAGAGTCCTTTGTCTGAGCCGCGAGGATCTCCTCCTGATGTGTAGTAGTTTAGTTTCAATTGTAGTTTCTTTTGTTGTGTAATCACTAAACTGAGTCCTCAGTTGGTAGAACTAGTACTATTGGTTGTAACGATTTGTATCATTTTATGAAACAATGCAACTATGTATTAACTCTTTGTGATGAAAAATGAATGACTATCTTTTGATTACTACTTGATGTTGTGTGGCTGTTGTTGTAGTTGATTTGTCATTATATCATGTTATGAGAATATCATGTTACGAATGCTTACCAGATTGTTTTCTGTGTGACGTGACAGAATCATGCCTCCAAAGTCTATACCTATGACTCAAGCTGCTATTCGCCGAATGATCAAGGAAAGTGTTGATGCCGTTATTGCTACGGAGCGGGCAAGGCAAGCGAATGTTAGGAACAATGCTAGTCGATCTGGGCCAGTTATGGGTCGAGACACTGCACCTGCTGTTCGTAAGTGCACTTTTGCTGGGTTTATGAAGTACAATCCCGCTGCCTTTCGTGGGGTTGAAGGAGCTGTCGAATTGCGAAGGTAGTTCGAGAAAACTAAGAGTGTTTTCGAGATCAGTGAATGTGCTGAGGGTAAGAAGTTAAAGTTTGTTGCTGCTACATTGGAAGGACCAGCTTTGACTTGGTGGAAAACTAAAGTTGCAACTATGGGTTTGGAGACTGTGAACCAAATGCCTTGGACTGAGATGAAGCAACTGATGACTGTTGAGTTTTGCCCGATAGAAGAGATAACGTATGGAGCACGAGTTGTAGAACTTGAAGATTAAGGAGTATGACATTGTTGCTTATACTCAGATGTTTAATGAGCTTGCATTGATGTGTCCGAGAATGGTAGATCCAGAAAGAGTGAAGGTTGATGCTTATATTCGAGGTTTAATGGATAACATCAAGGGTAAAGTGACATCGTCTAAGCCTGCTGATTTGAACGAAGCACCCTCCATACGCTCCTTAAGAAAAATGAACTTGAGTAGTAAACTTAAACTAGCAGTCGTAAAAACCATCACCTCATGGGTGCATGTAAATGGTTAAACATTTTAACATTAAGCTTCCCCTTAAACCCATATGTTAACCATTTCATGAATGTAGGCTCTATGTAATGATTACTGATGAAGAAAACTAAGTATTACCAATTTGATGCTGAGTAGGGAATATTCATAATTATGTCTTATATTTGTATATCTACGCGTACTTTTTCTGAACGTATACCAAAACAAAATGTATAAGGAGACCGCAATCTCTTGACAATTATCCTCATCTTCTATGAGACACATAACCAAAGTGATAGCAAATGTGAGTATTGAGCACTATAAGTTAGATCACATACCTTTGCTAGATTTGTCAAGTCTTCGTCACATCGTTTCTAAGCACGAAAAAGTTACCTACAAATGTTGTAAGCCATTTGAGATATGATAAGAACACAAACCTGTTAAACTCTACTTCACCGTCCGTTAAATAAGTGATAAATAATCCTATTCGTAACCAATTAATCCAAATATACAAGCCATTAAACTTTTTAAACCAAAATCAATCCGTTAGCTTCCCTTTAAACGAAGCATTCGAGATCCAAAAACGTATGTGTCAACCGATATCTGTCAAAATAGACAGTACTAAAAACATTCATATGTACAGATATCAATTTATCATGGCAGTACTAACAGCTTTCCATTAGCGTAGTATAGAACAAGCAGTATAAACTGTTTACACAAAACTACTTATATTAAAACTTTTTCCTGTCACAAAACTGTCTCAGATCTGTTACTAATCCGAGTACTCCTTCCTCCCATGTATATTAGCGACACCTTTTCTGTCATAAATCTGTTAGTAAGCTGTCACTAAGCTTGGCAGTATAAAATTAATGTGCAGTACTAACTCGTTATTAGCTGTAATAAAAGTTTAAAAACGACACCGTATTAAAGTATGAACAAGCAGTACTAAGTGATCCTTTGTCAACATTAACCAGACCAAATACTTAGCATATTAACAATCACGAACCAAACTACTGCTGCTTTATTTGCTGTCCACAAACAACTTTCTTTCATTGCCGTCATGAATTCACCAAGCAGCGTATTAGTATTAACATATAACGTGATAGCATTAACATACATCTTTGGTAGTACGATGCGTAAACAAACCCAGTTATATGAAGATCTGTGCATCTTTTCTTTTATACTTGTGACATGTTGCTTCTTAGTTTCATGTCACAAAACACCAATCAGTAGGCTCCATCTTGTGCTTTCAAAATTATGACTCTGAATTAGGGTTTTTGAGAAAAACCCTATTTAGCCAACATGATTAATAACATCTGCTGTTCATGTGTATTCATTGAGTTAAGGTTGACAAAAACTCCTAACATTCCTTCTGATACATCTCGTAACTTATAACCTTGTCAATTTAGGTTACCCCCCCCCGGTTTCAGCTACTTTACGTTGTGTGTCTTCAGATTCCTTGTTGCTTCTTTTTAATCAAGCACTAATTCATTACCTTGACCAACTTAGGGTTTACATAAAAACCCTAATATCACCAACGTGCAATGATCTAAACCAAGCTTGAAATACAGAAACATTACATCACCTTCCTTGATAAATTCGACATCAATAACAACCTTGTGATCCTAGATTAAGAGCCACATGGCTCTGATACCAATTGTGAAGTATGAATAACTCCTTAGATCATTGTAAGCTCCGTTTGATTAGAACTTTTCTAGGATTAACAACAACATTGAACATAAACCTTTATGCATAGCGGAATTTTGCACAAGAACAATGTTACTTAACAAGGTTTCTCATTATTTCATGTTACTGACTCTCTTCAAGCCTCAAATTCTACCGTGATCAATGGTTAGAACGTGTTATCTAAACTATAACAAGGAATCATAGATCCTTGAGGTTATATTCGATTAAAACTTCCCCTTTAAGCTACAAAGATCTACAATTACAAACATCAAATTTTCTTCCCCTTTTTGTCAATATCTAAATAGGGGATAAAGTATGAAACTTTGATCTTCACAACTACGAACCAATATTACATTCTAATCCTAAGTATTCCAATGACCAAATTACCCTTCCATTAGCCCTTTAAGAAAAATGAACTTGTGCTAGTAGAAAATTTATAACTAGCAGTAGTAATAATTACTGCAGTAGTATTGAAAACCTTCACCTCATGTGGTGCATGTAAATGGTTTACATATTAACCCATAAGATTCCCCTTAACCCATATGTTAACTCCTTTTCATGAATGTAGGCTCTATGTAATGATTACTGATGAAGAAAACTAAGTATTACCAATTTGATGCTGAAGTAGAATAATTCAAACTTATGTCTTATATCTTGTACTATCTACGTGACTTTGAACGTATACCCAAAACCAATGTATAAGGAGACCGCAATCTCTTGACAATTATCCTCATCTTCATTGAGGGGACACATTACAAAGTGATAGAAATGTGAGTAATTGAGCACTATTAAGTTCAGATCACACACCTTTGCTAGATTTGTCAAGTCTTCGTCACATCGTTTCTAAGCACGAAAAAGTTACCTACAAATGTTGTAAGCCATTTGAGATATGATAAGAACACAAACCTGTTAAACTCTACTTCACCGTCCGTTAAATAAGTGATAAATAATCCTATTCGTAACCAATTAATCCAAATATACAAGCCATTAAACTTTTTAAACCAAAATCAATCCGTTAGCTTCCCTTTAAACGAAGCATTCGAGATCCAAAAACGTATGTGTCAACCGATATCTGTCAAAACTGAGAGTACTAAAAACATCCTATGTCCGATATCAATAATCTGGCAGTACTACTAGCTTTCCCAATTAGAGTAGTAATAAAAACAAGCAGTATAAACTGTTTACACAAAACTACTTATATTAAAACTTTTTCCTGTCACAAAATTGTCTCAGATCTGTTACTAATCCGAGTACTCCTTCCTCCCATGTATATTAGCGACACCTTTTCTGTCATAAATCTGTTAGTAAGCTGTCACTAAGCTTGGCAGTATAAAAATAAAAGTAGCAGTACTAACTCGTTATTAGCAGTACAAACGTTTAAACGAACCGTATTAAAGTATGAACAAGCAGTACTAAGTGATCCTTTGTCAACATTAACCAGACCAAATACTTAGCATATTAACAAGCACGAACCAAACTACTGCTGCTTTATTTGCTGTCCACAAACAACTTTCTTCGTCAAGTAGAATTTACCAAAGGCGCTAGTACTAGTATTAACTTTATACGTGTTAGCTTAACATTCATCTTTGCGTAGTTCGATGCGTAAAACAAACCCCGTTTATGAAGATCTGTGCATCTCTTTTTTTTATACTTGTGACATGTTGCTTCTTACGGTTCATGTCACAAAACACCTATCAGTATAGGCTCACAACTGTGCTTCTAAATAAGACTACTCGAATTAGGGTTTATGAGGAAACCCCTATTTAGCCACCAAGATTAATATACCATCTGCTGCTTCATTGTGTATTATTGAGTTAAGGTTGACATAAACCCTAAACATTCCTTCTGCATACAACACATCACTTATCCCTTGTCAAATTTTGGGTTTAGATACTTGTACGTTGTGTGTCTTAGATTCCTTGTTGCTTCTTTTTAATCTTGCACGATTTCATTTCCATTGGACCAACTGGGTTTACATAAAAAACCCTAATATCACCAAAGTGCAACGACTGAAACCAAGCTTGCAATACACAAAACATTTACATCTCCTTCCTTTGATAAATTCGACATAATTAAAAAAAAAAAAAAAAAAAAAAAAAAAAAAAATAAAAAAAAAAAAAAAAAAAAAAAAAAAAAATAAAAAAAAAAGAAAAAAAAAAACAAAAAAAAAATGAAAAAAAAAAAAAAAAACACCTTGTGATCCTAAATCGAGAGCCACATGGCTTGATACAATTGTGAAGTATGAATAATCCCTTAGATGTTGTATGCTACTGTTTGATTAGAACTCTTCTAGGATTAAGCAACTACTTTGGATCAAAATATGCATAGCGGAATTAGTGCACAAGAACAATGTTACTCTTCCTTCTTGTTTCATTCTTGTTTTATGTTATCAACTCAAATATAATTCCCAACAATCTTCCGCTAGTCGATAATGACAAAACCAAATAAGTACGAACTTCGCCTGAAGTTAATATACGAATGAAAACTTCCCTTTAAGCTATGCAATTCCACCAAGGATCTACAATTTGAAAATCATCAAATCTTCTTCCCCTTTTTGTCAATATCAAATAGGAGACTAAAGTATGCAACTTTGATCTTCACAACTACGAACCAATATTACACTTCTAATCCAGCCTTCAACAACTCTAATTACCCTCCATGACGCACCTTAAGATAAATGAACTTGAGCAGTAGTAACTTAAACTAGCAGTAGTAATAATAAATAGCAGTAGTAAAAACTTTCACTTCGTTGTAGCATATAAATGGTTAAACATTTTTGACAATAAACTTCCCCTAAAACCCATATGTTAACCATATCTTGAATCTTCAAATTCTGTAGGCTCTATGTAATGATTACTGATGAAGAAAACTAAGTATTACCAACTTGATGCTGAAGTAGATTAACCCAAACTTGTGTCTTATATCTTCACTATCCACATGACTTCGAACGTATACCCAAACCCATGTATAGGGAGACCGTAATCTCTTAACAATTTACCCTCATCTTCTATGAGACACATAACCAAAGTGATAGCAAATGTGAGCATTGAGCACCATAATAAAAATCACACACCTTTGCTAGATTCAATTTCATATGGAGTGTTTGGATTTAGATTATTTGACCTCTAAAAGTCAAAATAACTTATGAAATTTGTTTGAGTTAGTTGTGTTATCAATTTAAACTAGTAGAAAAGGAGTTTTCAAGTGTTAGTTTTAAGTAATCAAAAAGTTAGGGCTTAATATGTATGTTCCTGCACCAGGGGAACTTATTTTTGCCATTTCATTGTGAAATTTTGATCAAAGCTCCTTAGGCTTAAAACTTGAGTTGCATTGTGTTTAAAGTCACTCAACAAGAGTGTTTCATTGCAGGTTAGACCAAAAAGGTCACCTGCAATTTGGTTTTGTCTTAAGTTCATTTTTACACTAGCAGTAGTACCTTGTTACTATGTGTCCTTTTTGATTTCACTTAGGATAGTTAAATTAGGTTTTAGACTTTTAAATTCAATAGAAATCTAGATTACATATAGGTTAATTCAGTTTAAAGCTTGTTTTCTATTTTCTAGCTTAGCTTCTTAGGTAAATTTAGCTTAAAAGTCATAAAAATCTCATAAATACCAAAAACAGTAGTAATAGAATTTAGCCTTTTAATTTTAGAATTTTAAGTTAAAGTATCTGATTTTCTTGCTTGAATTTATGGCTTATGATTAGATTAATTAGTTTTAAAAAGCTCAGCTTAGGTCTTGGCTTATTTAGCATTTGAGCTTTTCTTAATTTTAAGCTTTTTGAATTGTTTCCTGAGTTTGCTGCTTTGTTAATCAATTTCAGTTAGCTTTTAGTGTTTCTTAGTTAAGTAGCTTATTAAAAATAGCTTGTAGACATCATAAGCTATCCAGAACATCTTTTGCTTTTTAATTTGAGCTTAAATTGAAGCTTGTGTAAGTGTTTAAGTGGAAATTAGCAAAAGTGAGCTCAAAAGCTCACTTTCTGTAAACAGTAATTTGAAAAACTAAACTGAAAAATTTAAAATTTTTGCTATTTTTGTGGGAAAATGGGTACGTGAAAACAAAACAATAAGAGTTAAAGCAAAATCGATAGATCCCTCACCCAAAAACTAAAACGAAACATTGTCTCAATGGTTTAAGGCGGGTCTATTACGCAAATCTAGTTAAAAAAATCGTTTATTAAATTATGCAAAAAATAAACGTGGAAATCGATAATGATGAAAGGATATGGATCTCCCCAATCATAATTGCAAACAAAGGGATAGGGAAGCTCGAGTGACGGGATCAAACACGAACACGAGAGTCTTCAAAAATTGTTGGTTCAATCCTACAAAAATCACAACAAACACACACAAAAGAACAGGAGAATACAAGCCTTAAGTCAAACACAACACATTGTTAGAAAATAGAAGAAAAATAGAAAGGATAGCATGGGGTGAACTCCCCGAAGCGGCTTAGTTTTTGTTCATCGAGTCGCAAGTCGACTCGATCCTGAATTCATTCATCCTTAATGGGAAAGTTTGGGATCCGGGCTCCCCCCCCCCCCACCCCCCAAGGGATAACCAACGGTGCAAATTCTCTCCAAAATAATGTTTAAGACGTGGTGCAATCTCATTTGAAAATTTGAGCCATCGGGGGTGAGATAATTTGGCAGTGCCCATATGGAAAAAACTTCAGTTTAGTGAATGGGCCGGACCAACGGGGACTTAAGCTACTACCGAGAAAATCTTCAATGGGAGTTAAAATGGAGGACTCGATCACCGATGTTAAAAACGCGGTTGTTGATCTTGCGGCGTGAATTCTATTAGTTTTCTCCTTGTAGATTAAAAGTTTTCGTAAGCTTATCACGGAGCTCATGAAGTTATTAAGCTGGAGGCTTTCGATGATCACCCGCGGTCTTGAGATCAAAATTGGCATGCTTAAGAGCCCAATATGCCTTGTGTTCTAGTTTAACTGGTAGATGGCATGATTTTCCATAAACTAGCTTGTAGGGCGTGCATCCGATCAGAGTCTTATAAGCGGTTCGAAATGCCCACAACGCATCGTTTCTTATCTCTAATTTGTAGGGACACGAGGCTCTGGTTTTTCAACTACCGCCCTTTCTAAGATTCTTTTAAGTCCTCGATTCGTCACCTCGACTTGACCACTAGTTTGAGGGTGGTAAGCGGTAGAAAGACGATGTGTGACTCCATATTTTGACATAACTTTATCAAATTTGTCGTTACAGAATTTGAGGTCCACGGATCGCTTATGATAGCTCTCGGTGCCACCGATCGGCGAGACAGGATTATCAAAATTTTGACATTACTCTAGCATCGTTGGTGGGGTTATTATCTTTTTATATCTATTTTACTTTATTATTAGCGCCTTAGTCGTATCTTTTTGTCTTTTTTAGTAAGCGCCTTGCTTCAACCTTTTTGGAAAGATATCTACGCTACAAGTATGTATTTTGTTTCCTCTTGTGAACAGGGAAAAACGATGATGGAAAAGGTCCCATAAAATCAATGCCCCATACATCGAAAATTTCACAAACTTGGATAGCATTTTGAGGCATCTCATCTCGATGTGAAATTTTGCCTTGTCTTTGACATGCATCACAAGATTTGATCATTGAATGAGCATCTTGATATATGGTAGGCCAAAAGAAACCGGCATCAAATACTTTCCGAGCGGTGATGTTGGCACTATGATGGCCCCCGGTGGGTCCTTCATGACAAGCTTTGAGGATTTCAAGAGCTTCTTGGCCAAATACACACCTACGGATGATTTGATCCGCACATATTCGAAAGAGATAGGGATCATCCCAAAAGTAATGCTTTACATCTTTGAAAAACTTTTTCTTTTGTTGAGTTGACATTCCTTTGATGAGAAAATTCCCCGCGTGGTAATTTGCTATATCGGCAAACCACGGAGTACTTTGGTTATCATGAGAAGTCACCGTATTCAATGTCTCAAGAGGAAAGGTTTCGTTAATCTCCTTAGGATCAAAAACATTCTCATACGGGTTTTCTAGACGTGAAAGGTGATCGGCTGCATAGTTTTCAGCTCCTTTGGTATCAATCACTTTAAAATCGAATTCTTGGAGAAGTAAAACCCATCTAAGCAATCTTGCTTTGGCATCTTTCTTGTTGAAGAGGTATTTTAAGGCAGAATGGTCCGTATACACAACACTTTTATTCATGATAAGATATGATCGAAATTTCTCAAAAGCGTATACTACTGCAAGCATCTCTTTTTCCGTTGTTGTGTAATTTGTTTCTGCTTCGGTCATCGTTTTGCTTGCGTAATGAATTGGTCTAAAATGCTTCTCAATCCTTTGCCCTAGAACCGCACCTATTGCAAAATCACTTGCATCACACATGAGTTCAAAAGGTTGGTCCCAATTGGGGGCAATCAGAATTGGAGCTTCGGTTAATTTCTTTTTTAGAGTCTAAAAGGCTTGAATGCATTCTTCTGAAAAAATAAATGGGGTGTTTTTCTCAAGAAGGTAGGTCATAGGTCGAGAAATCTTTGAAAAATCTTTAATGAATCTATGGTAAAAACCAGCATGCCCGAGAAAACTTCGAATTCCCTTGATGGTGGTTGGGTGAGGTAGCTTAGAAATCATATCGATCTTGGCTTTGTCGACTTCAATTCCTTTCTTCGAGATCTTATGTCCGAGTATGATACCTTCTTTAACCATGAAATGGCTTTTTTCCAATTTAGAGCTAAATTAGTGTATTCACATCGTTTAAGCATTTTATCTAGATTGGTGAGGCACGTAGAAAAAGAATTTCCAAAAACCGAGAAATCATCCATGAAGACTTCCATTGTCTTTTCAATCATATCATGGAAGATTGCCTTCATACACCTCTGAAACGTGCCTGGTGCATTGCATAAACCAAAAGGCATGCGGCGGTAAGCAAACGTTCCATATGGGCAGGTGAATGTAGTCTTTTCTTGGTCTTTTGGATCAATTGGAATTTGGAAATAACCCGAGAAACCATCGAGGAAACAATAGAATTCATTTCATACCCCTTCCCCTTAAAAACATATCATAACCCAACCTCCAACACACACCACACCCCAATAACCCTACAATACTTCACCAATAAAACAACAACTACCCCCCCCTTACAACCAAACAAACTCCCCCACATCCCTTTACCCCCTCTCATGACTCTTATATCACTCAACCAAACTCACCCTCTAAACACTACCAAAAACAAAAACAACAATTCATACAAATACAAACCCTCCATATTATTTCCTTATTAACAAAAACCTCAAAACCAAAATATATATAAAAAAACTTACCCACCCAAAACACCCTTAATTACCCCAAACCCAAATTTAAAACTTTAAAATAACCTTACAAAATAATCTTACAAAACAAAAAACACTACACCCACCAAATCACCACCATCATTTCTCAATATTTATACTACAATACCTCACCACTTATTACGTTTTTAAATACTTTGGAGCACTTCAACTTCCTTAGTGATCCACCATTTATATATCTTTTGTTCAACAACCATTAGGTGATCTTTTTGGAATTCGTTATACATAATCCACTTTGATTAGCCGAGTTGGATACGAAACCACAAAAACGTCAACTGCTTTCGAATACTAAAATCTCCCTCGTGATCAAATATGATTCGTCAACTCGGTGAAGAAGCGATCACGGAATAGCAAGAAAAACGCATCGCTTCTTCGTCTCATCTCGCTGCTCTTCCGCTACTACTATCCGAAAGGAGTGAAAGTAGGAGAAGAATTTGAAACAATCGGATCGTATCCGGGAGAAGGATTGCCATATGCAATTTCGTCAGAAAATCCTAAAACTTCTTGTGAGTACTCTTCACACGTAACATCAATAAGATCAACTCGTTTTAATGACTCGAGATTGTTATACGAAATAGAAGGAGTATCACCACATTTAAGGGTCAAAGATTAATCATCGTGTCTAAGGGTTATTTCCCCTTTATACATATCTATCAAAGCATGATCCGTCCTAGAAACTGTCCCCAAGTTAACCCCCCCCTCCCCCCCTCCACACACATATAACAAATGAACCACACGAAACAATCATGTACAAACCAACTATTCTAAAAACAACAAAAAAAAACACAAAAAACAAAACAATAAACGTACCAAATAAAAAAGATGACATCCAAAATAAATCGCTACGAAATCTAGAACCACAAAATCGGCCGAAAAGTAGAACTTTCCTACCTTAACAAACACATTTTTGGCTACACCTGTTGGTTTTGAAATTGTTCGGTCGGCTAATTCCACTAACACATTTTGTATCATTTAGGCCCGGAGTCAAGCTTTTTTCCAAATGAAAGAGTCATGAGTTTAAATGCTCGCACCTAATCGGCCTAGGGGGGGGAGGGGGGGGGTGGGGGGGGGGGGGGGGGGGGGGGGGGTGGGGGGGGGGGGGGGGGGGGTGGGGGGGGGTGGGGGGGGGGGGGGGGGGGGGGGGGGGGGGGGGTGTGGGGGGAGGGGTGGGGGTTGGGGGGGGGGGGGGGGGGGGGGGGGGGGTGGGGGGGGGGGGGGGGGGGGGGGTGGGTGGTGGGGAGTGGGGGGGGGGGGTGTGGGGGGGGGGGGGGGGGGGGGGGGGGGGGGGGGGGGGGGGGGGGGGGGAGGGGGGGGGGGGGGGGGGGGGGGGGGGAGGGGGGGGGGGGTGGGGGGGGGGGTGGGGGGGGGGGGGGGGGGGGGGGGGGGGGGGGGGGGGGGGGGGGGTGGGGGGGGGGGGGGGGGGGGGGGGGGGGGGGGGGGGGGGAGTTGGGGGGGGGGGCTAAGCAATTATCAAAATCTCGAAAAAAATCACATGGGATAAAGAAATGACCCGGGGTCACCTAGTTTCTCCGAAGATTTTTGGGGACACACCGCCACTACATAATTTTCATCTCAAAGGTGTTTGGTTATGATACTCGATTAACTTGATTTGTAATTAAGCAACTTTTTGAACATCGGAGCAAAACTTGGCATTTGATTGAGGCTGTCGCGAAACTTAGCTCATAAATGAAGTCACGAAATATTTCCATGAATACTTGAATGCTAGGATATCATCGCTTTTCATGGAGATTTTTCTTTGCAAGTCTTGATGGGGAAGGCAAAACTAGTCTTGGTCTTTTGAGTAACCAAGGGCTCATTGATTGGTTCTTTGTCTTGTTTGATCTGGGGACCAAAGGAGGTGGATGTCTTTCGGTGTTCGGAAGCTCGATCCTTTGTCACCTCGGGTTCCTTTTTTTTCCACCCACTGGCGGTGTATATCGGACGGTCCATCATATGAGGCTCCACTCGTGGGGTCTATGGCCTTGGCTTTCATTCTAGGGGTTGGTATGGTGTTGCGTGTATAGAACTCGAACTTGAAGCGTGGTTGTGTGATAATTTTGGCATAAAAACTAAGCATCATGTTTGATATTATCTTGCTTCTTTTGAGATTCGTTATCAACTTCTTTGAAAATCATTTTGTTTTCTTGAAAATTATCCATTTTCATTGCCAAATTATTTTCATGTTTGCTCATTAGCCTTTGGTAGCTTTCAAATACGTTTTGACAACCTTGAATTTGGGAAGCGGTAGATTGGTAAGGTAAATCTTGATTAACCAAGGGTTGATTAGTTGGTGGTTGGTATGGTGGGGTTTGATAAACGGCTCCTTGACGGTTTTGGTTGAAATTGTTTCCACAGTTTTGATTGTGATTCGGATTGAAATTGTTTCCTTGATATCGGCTTTGATTTCCTTGATTGCTTTGAACATTTGGTTGATTAAAACTGGGTGGTCTCATTTGATTTGCAAAATTAGGAGGACGGTTTCCTTGAACAAAATTGCCAACGGCGGCGGTTTGTTGGAATTGATGAATATTATCATGAAAAACGGGAAAATCATTTCTTGTTAACGAATAATTGTTGAAATTATGATTCGCACCACAAGTAACACATACTTCCTCGACCGCTTTGACGGTAGCGGGAGTCAAAGATTTCATTTCACTAATCGTTTTTTCTAACCGACTCATTCTTATATCCAATTTATCCTCGAGAGTGGCTGCGATTTGTTGAAGTTCGAAAGAATTAGAAGGTGAAGAAGAAGAAGGAGGAGCATTCGTACTCACTCTTGGTTCAATTGCACGACTTCGTGAATAACGAACCTTGGATTTACTCTCAATTATGGCTAAACCATCTCTAGGCATCTTATCTAAAAAATTGCCACCCGCGGCGGAATCTAAAGCATCTTGATCATTTGTATTCAAAGAGTTGTAGAACGTATCAAGTTGATGTAATTCCGAGAAACCATGATGAGGACATTGACGAAGAAGTCCTTTGAAACGTTCCCATGCTTCGTTGAAAGTTTCATTTGGTTTTTGCAAGAAAGTAGTGATTTCATTTCGAAGGTAAGTTGTTTTCGAAGGTGGAAAGAATTGGTTTATGAATTTCGAGACAAGATCATCCCACGTTAGAATCGATCGAGGTGGTTCTTTATCTAGCCAAGTCCGGGCTTCACCTTCGAGAGAGAAAGGAAAAAGCAAAAGCTTAATCGACGTATTCGGAACGTCCGGATGTCTAAACGTAGAAGTAACCTTGTTGAAAAATCGGAGATGATTATGAGGGTCTTGCCTACCCGTAAATTGATTACTTTGAACAAGATTAATCAAAGTTTGTTTGAGTTCAAAATTATTTGCATTTATCGGTGGAACAACAATTGCATCTTCGTATCCCTCGATGGGAGCTTGTAGCATTTGAGCCATGGTACGATTGTCGGCCATTGGAAACTCGGGTTCCTCAACAATAACCGGTGTTATTTGTTGTTGTCGACGATTTCGATTACGAGCTTGAAAACGAGTGCGCATGCACTAAAAATAGAGAAAAGAAATTAAAAAGAAAACAAAAATTACACTAATTTTTTTTGGATTTTTTTGAATTTTTTTAAACGGATACACGGAAAACAACTTAAAACCAAATAATCAACTTACTTCACGGTAGCTTTTAAAAATTGCTTCTTAAGATGAGCCGTACCTCGTAAGTGACACAAATGGCAAGTTTTTGAATCTTTGGTTCGATTTGGGAACTTTTCAAGTTCACCGGAACTTATTTATGATAATACCTCAATTGAAGGTATTATTTGTTGGTGTTCGTTTACCAACTTTGTGTATTTTATTTCTTTTTAAGGATAATTTTTTTATATTTTTGATTTTGTTTTTAAAAATTTATATTTATATGATTACTATACTAAAAGGAAAAAAAATATTTTTTACTTTTTATATTTTTTTTTAATTTTTGAATTATTTAACAAAAATGAAACTTTCGATGACGAAAGGATCTTCAAACCAAAATCAACAAACGTAAACGAAGGAATCTTTAACACAAGTCCCCGGCAACGGCGCCAAAAACTGATATACAGTTTCTATACACTAAAATAATATAAAATATATAATATTCCAAAAGATCAATTAAGAACTTTCCCAAAGTTTCCTTTAAGGAGAATCCACTCTAAAAGAAATATATATAATATATAATACGTATGTTTACCGGGAAGTATGCTTTCCCGGGTCGTTTCCCCAACGACTTGTGAAATTGAAACCACGCCTTAGTTTGGATTATGATTTGAATGAGAGAAAAGATTGATTGATTATCTATAACTACTAATTGAAAGCAACAACTAAAATAAGCAAACAAAAGCAATTAAGCACTTAAACTAATTAACGGGAGCAAATAAGATGCGACAAATAAGCAAATAAGACAAATTAACTCTTAAAAATGCAAACTAAAATTCTAAACCTAGAATAGGACAAAAGAAAATTTTAGGAAAAAGAAAAATATTTTTTTGATTATTTTTGAATTTATTATGAATTAAAAACTAATTTAATCTAATTAAATCCTAAGAAATAGCAAATAAAGTCCTAAAAATTAAGAAAAATGATTTTTAAACTTAGAAAAGTCTAAAATAACATAAAAACTCAGAAAACTATTTTTAACTATTTTTAAAATTAAAATCCTATTTTTAAAATTAAAAATAAAAGCTTAAAAATGAAAATTAAAATCTAAAAGTGTTGAAAATGATTTTTCTGAATGTAAACCTAAAAGTATTTATTATAATTCTAAAAACTATTTTTTTGTATTTTTATAAAACTTTTTTCTATTTTTTAAGATTTTTCGAAAATTAAATCCTAAGAAAAATGATTAAAAATAATCTACTTGATGGAAAAATGTGAAAAATTCAGGGAAAACCTAAAAAGCTATAAAGATCAAAGGAAAAATAAGAAAAAGCTCACAGCTTAACAAATAAGCCGGGAAAAAGCTAATATAAGCTACGGCTTATAATGAAAAAAGGAAAGAAAAACAAGTACAAGAATTAAATGGGAAGAAACATGAATGGATGAGCTATTGTAGCATATTGGTTAACACGTTGGGTTTGTGTGTGGGAGGTCACGGGTTCAAGGTTGTCTAACACCCCTTTTTGCACTTTTTTTATTTTTTGCAAACTAAAAGTTGGAACTCATAGAACACATATTTTTAAACACTTTTTATAAAAACAACATAGGCGTTGGGGACAAATTTGGATATGAGTACCGCTTACCGTCCTCAAACGGATGGTCAAAGTGAAAGGACCATACAAACGCTGGAAGATATGTTGCGTGCCTGTGTGAATGACTTTGGAAATAGTTGGGATCGCCATTTTCCATTGGTCGAGCTCTCATATAACAATAGTTATCACGCAAGTAATAAGGCTGCACCATATGAAGCTTTGTACGGAAGAAAGTGTAGATCGTCTGTATGTTGGAGTGAGGTTGGGGACAGCCAACTCACTAGTCCAGAGTTGATCCGCGATACGACTGAGAAGATTGTCCATATTAAGAATCGCTTGTTAACTGCTCGTAGTCACCAGAAGAGTTATGCGGATAGAATACTTAAGCCATTGGAATTTGAAATTGGTGATATGGTATTGCTCAAGGTATCGCCATGAAAGGGCGTTGTGCGTTTTGGAAAGCGCGGGAAGTTAAGTCCATGTTACATTGGGCCATTTAAGATTGTAGCTAGAGTGGGTCATGTAGCTTATACGTTGGAGTTGCCTGAAGAATTGAAGGGAATTCATAGTACTTTTCATGTTTCGAATCTTAAGAAGTGTTTAGCGGAAGGTGATGTTGTAGTTCCGATGGAAGAAATTCAACTTGATGATAAGTTGCATATGATTGAGGAACCAGTAGAGATTGTTGATAAAGAGGTTAAGCGACTTAAGCAGAGTCGGATACCTATAGTTAAAGTTCGTTGGAATTCGCAAAGAGGTCCAGAGTTTACTTGGGAACGTGAGGATCAGATTAAGAAGAAGTACCCTCATCTCTTTACAAGTAAGGACAAAGCGATGAGAGTGGATGAGACGAGCTGAGTGCCGGGACGTCACTCCCTAAAGGTGGGGAGAATGTAACAACCCGAGTTTCAGGTCAACGTCTATCCCTAGCCTAAGATAGTTATTTTTAATTACGTAAATAATTATAGTCGTTATGCTATATGTGGTTGATTAGAATTTCCATTTATTGGTGAATTTCATTCCGTGATTTAGTTTCTATTTGTTTTTAGCATTTAAGAAAGTCAGAAAAATATATTTTATTGCTCCGAGAGCGTAAATATGTTAATTTTGTATTTTTTGTCGTTTCCTCGAGTTTTTG
This sequence comes from Tanacetum coccineum, assembly GCA_026074375.1. Classification (NCBI taxonomy): domain Eukaryota; kingdom Viridiplantae; phylum Streptophyta; class Magnoliopsida; order Asterales; family Asteraceae; genus Tanacetum; species Tanacetum coccineum. The sequence continues at coordinate 9,447 of BQNB010022363.1, read as the reverse complement.
TAAAAACCATGTTTAAAGGTCGTGTTTTACGAGGTTTAACATTTTAATAAAGGTTTTAAACTATATTTAGTGGGACGGATTTAAAATATTTACAAACGTGATGTTACCCGTGTTTAGTCGACTAAGTAACGGAAATATAACCAATTTGTATTAAACTTGCAAGGACTTATGAAAGGAGGGGTTAAAGTTGCCAATTTGTCAAAGTTTCTTTCTATATAAACAACACACACACATACACTTCATTCTTTTACAAAATTCATTTTTCTTGCTCCTCCCTCCTTGTTGTCGTTCGAAATACAACCCACACACACAAATCATTGCCAAAAATTTGTTACTTACATGCATTTAAATCCGATTATACCATATTAATCCTTGTTCAATCCTCTACAAATCCCACTAAAGAAACCTCACATGCAATGAGTATTTAAGAAGTTGGGTTTTTGGTCAATTTCTATTGATTTGGTGTATAAGGAAGTGTTTCTAGTTGTTAGATTAGTGTTATTTTGAAGTGGTTTGATTTGAAAAGGTCGTTTGGTTGGTCTTTGTGGTTCGTCCGATTATAAGCATCAAGGGGAAACCAAAGTTGATTTTTCTTATAGCTTTGTGAGTGTTTACTTGTCATTATTTGTTGATAAATTAAGTGGTTATTACATGTATGTAATTATAGCTAGTTGATTCAAGTGCAAAATGGGTTTAAAAGTGTTACAAGTATGAACATGTGTTTGATAGTTTTAGTACATGTTTTTAGGCTAGTTAAACATGTTAGAATAGTTGGATTTTGGTAAAAATGAGTTTTGGTAGGACTTTGGGTTGACTTTTATCGACCAGAAAGTTTGACTACACCAGAGTGTGTCGAGAAATTTTTGAAATCTAAATCAGGCATTTGAATATGATAAAGGATGTTCTAAGGTTCGTTTTGATATAAGGTATGCCTTGTAACTCCTAAAAACGAAGATTTTACAGCCGAGTCAAGTATGGGTCATTTTGGGGTAAAAAGTCAACTACGAAGTTTGACTTTTGAAAGTCAAACTTGCGTATACTTTTGAATATAGTTTATAACAAGCAAAGGGTTCGTAATGATAGTTAGACTAAGATGAAATGATAAGTTTGGGTTATATTATATTTACTTTCGGCAAGCTTTCTAAAAATGGAAACTTTATTGAAAACGATGTGATATTGTTAAGTAAGTCAAAGCGAAATGTTTTGCTTCGCACTTGGAGATTCTAGTATATGATTGTGTATACGTAATAGTGCTATATATATATATATATATATATATATATATATATGTGTGTGTGTGTGTGGTGTGTTAGTGTGTGTGTGTGGTGTGTGTGTAGCATGTAATGCAATATATGATATGTTATACTTTTAAGTCACGTGCCAGCTACTTTATTGCGCTTGTTGATTGAATTGAATTGAATTTGGATCATTTTCTTAAGTGAGTTCATAGTCCTCGCATTAAATTCTATTAATGTTTCTTTAAACCCGTGGAGGGAATAAATGTATGTTTTATAAATCGAACACATATGAATATTAGGTATGATTGGACCCAATTAAAGAGATTGTATTCCGCATAAGATCTATTTGTAGAAGTCCCTTATTTATCATGAATCGTTAAATGCCTTGTTGTGAGTAAACGCTAAGCATTAAATAGATCTATTGTGTTTGACAACCCTGTCCGGGGTTTGAATCCTTGTGACCACCCTAAACGACATTTGTGTTATTTGAAATTAGAAGGTATATACAATAATTCCTTGTTTGGGCACCTTTTTAGCATAGGAAATACCTATATTTTTTGTTAAACTTCGGTGTCAGACCTTATTACGTGAAAGAAAACAGTTGCTATACATAGTGGTTTGTTGCTTTGTTTCCGAAACTAATAATGCGTTCCAAAAGTTTTTTTACTTATTGATTTAATTTATAACTCTATGAAATTTCACTCAACTTTGTTGTTGACGTTTTAAACATGTTTTATCCCAGGTAACCAAGGCTGAAGGCAACGATGGCGTGGAGGTGTCGTGCGTGTGGTGATGGATTTTATGGAAAGACTTCTTGTGTGTTCCGGTCTTTCAAAAACAATATCTCATGTGGTGTTTAAAACAATGTCTTTTATTTGAAAACAATTTGTTTTTCATGGTTTGTAATAGACGGTGGTTACGATTCTGTGGGACCTAAACGCTCTTTTAACTCTGAATAATTTTGGAACACATGTTTGGTAAACGTCTTATTTGAGTCGTTTTCTATTATCGTGGTGACGGATGCTATTTAGTAACACCAAATTGCTAATTTCCGCTGCGCAATCCGATGCCCCTCGGGGCGGGTGTTACAGTTTGGAAAATCGGATCCTAAGATCCTCACCAATCCTTCCTCCTCTCTAATGATCGCTATGATAGTGTGTGTGTTGATGTATGTGTTAGTGTGAAGTTCCCTGGTACAAATGAGGGTATTTATAGGCTAAAATATACTTGGGGACCAAGAAAAAGATGAATGTGGTCGATTTTGAGGCTAAATTCACGTTTTTAATGCATCAGACTGAAAGTGCGGCGCACATTCTTATTTTGTGCGCCGTACTTGGGATTTCTTGAAAAGTGCGCCGCACTTATTTGAAAGTGCGGCATACTTGGTGCATTTCCAGCCTTTGGACAAAAAACTAAAGTTGTATAGAATTCTTTCCCGGTCGCGTGGCCGCTAGAATCGCGTCAATCTGAGTTTGTATGCTCAGGTTATGGCCAAAACAGTGGACAGGTGTCGGGAGATCTTTAACTTTAGTTCTTTCTTCGTTTAAGCTTCAATTCTTCGTGTATTCTTTCGTTTTCTTCCACGACACGTACCATGAACCTATAATAGCAAATATACTCGATTAAGTATCGAAAGTTTTTATAATTAACCAAAATAGATATATAAAAGCACTAATAACGCATGTAGAAATATGTATAAAATGAGCGTTATCAAATCCCCCCACACTTAACTTTGCTTGCGCTCAAGCAAATCTAAGAAAAGAAATTCAGAAATAAAATTTCTATATGACAAGACAAGGAAATTTTTTTATTTTTATATTTTTTATATATATATTTTTAAATTTTGATAGTTTTTATTTTAAAATTTTTTATTGATTGTGAAAATATCAAAAATATTTTTGGTTTTTTAATAAATAAGCGCAAAAGGCGCAAACACCCCCCTCCCCCACACTTAAGGGTTTGCTTGTCCTCAAGCAAAAATAAGGAAAAACAAGCTTTACAAAACAAAAATTAGAATTATGAAAAATATTTTTGAATTTTTAATATGTGAAAACAGAGATGTTTGACAATACCCAATGATTTTCAAGCTGCAACAACATGACTAAGCACCTCATGAATAAGAAAAAGTATAATTCACTCACACTCATATATGATGTAATAGAGGGTAAAAGGGAAATCACACTCAATTGCTCAGACATGATTCATTAAGTTAGCATAGGCTTATACAAGAAACAAAACTGCACCGACGATGCATAAGCACCAGGTATAAATATCAAAAGAGGACTTTTATTCGGGTTGTAACGTTAGGCTAAGGGTTAATAATGGTATGGATAAGGCATAGGAAATATATACTGGAATTGGTTTTATAATATACATGTCGACAAATTCAAGAAACCTATGTTGCTAGTTACGACAATCTACAAAACCCGTGAGGTTATCGAACCTCCCTTGTTAATATATCCGGAAAATATCATAATATATCAATACGTTGCAAATGCCGACAACAATCCATCTATTATTTATCACTTTTCTTTTTTTTCTTCTTTTTTGATTTATTTTCTTTCTTTATTTTTCATTTTTTTCACAACTAACAATTCCCCCACACTTGAGATAAGCATACACCATAAAAAAAATACGAGATACGAAGTTTGCAACCTTCGTCTTCACTGAAATGGCACAACACTTATAACAAGTGCGAACAAACTATAAGAAAAAATCAACCAATCATACCGAGCGACTAGCAACCAACCATTGGGACTTTCGACAAGGGGTAAGTCTAGGCTAAAGGTTATATATTTTTATATTTTTTAGTGGATGAAAAAAAATAGGATGGCTCAGAGGTTAAACTAGGGGTATCTAGCACTAAAGATGAGTGCTAACAAACGGGTTTTATTTGTGTGGTTAGCTAATCAGTGTAATCATCTAAAAGAATAAATAATACGTCAATTGGAATGGCCATTTGGTTTAAATCCTAAGTTGCCTCTTTATCACTTAAAAATACCTATATCACGCGAACGTGATCTCATTGCGGTCTCGTAATGATTTCAAGCATAAGTTCTAGAATCAATAAATCACCGGCACACTCATACAATTTTTAAACCGATACCAATGCTCCAGAAAAGGCGACAAACTACAAATACACAGCCGTAACGACGGATGAGACACTGTAATTGCATTCAAATTATCTTAGGTATCAAAGATGAATACCTGAATTCCTTAAGATCTAAACCTTACATTTTTTTGGGTGATTTGTATAAATGCGCAAGTAATGTCATCGATCTCGAGTCGGATCTGCTCTATCAATCGGGACACATCTCTGATTTTAAAATTTTATTTTATCTACTATGTTTTATTCTAATATATTAACCTAAGTGACAAAAAATTAAAAATAAATTTTAAGATTACCGAGAGCGAACAAAAGTTTACATTTTCTATAAACAATGAGTCTTATTTTTCAAATTTATTTTCCCCCCACACTTAAGTTCAGCAATATGAATAATTAGAAATTAAACTTAAAAGTAGGACAAGCGGGAAAAATAAATATAAGAGAAACGAGACTTCCCGGGGCTCTTAAGTGCTTGGTTGAATTCTAAAAGATATGGCGCGAAACAGAACGCCAAGCATGTGAATTCAACCCATTTAATATTATACTCCAAATATATCACATTCTCAAGTGTAAAATGCCAACCACCAATCTGAGCTCCACCTGTTTATTAAATTTGCGAAACAGACAAAACAACAAAAACCGTAAAATACAAAAGCGCACTTTCGTAGGCAACACGATTGCATTTAGCGTATGCAGTAAGCCTTTAAACCCCTCGGTGTCGCGAGTGGACGAGTTATAGTCTCGTGAGGGTTTACAGCGAACACACCCACAAAGTTCGAATACATTTTATATATATATTTAATTTTTTTTAATATACTTTTTTTATTTATACATAATTTACTAAAACAAGCACACATAAAATCTTTTTGGATTTTTAGTTTTTTAGACAAACACTAATCAAGAACATAATTATCGTTTAAGGTACCAAAACTTATAAATAAATAAAAAATATCACATATAGAGATTAAAACAAATATTTTGGGTTTTTTTATTTTTAAGCATAAATCAAACATACAATAATTATATAAGGTATAAAACAAATAATTAACAAAATTATATATTTTTTCATTTTTTATTTATTTTATATATATCTTTTAAATTCATGACCAGAAGTGCGTCGCACTTACGCTGCGTTCTCGAGTTTTAAACCACAAGAAAAGAAAGTAAAAGAAAAGAAAAGAAAGGTAAAGGAAAGAAAAATTTAAGTAGTTAATAAAAATATTTGTGTTCTTGAGTTGAAGGAAAAGAAAGGAAAAAGTTGATTCAATTACAATTATGCCTATGTTCGAGAGGTTTCAAGTTAAAAAAGCAAGGACAATTATGTCTTTTGACATGTAAAATATTACTTTCCTTCCACTTCCTCCCATTTTTGGGAGGAAAGTTTTAGCCAATAATTTCCTTTCATTTTCCTTCTTTTCCTTCCTAAAAAAAACTTAAGAACACACATTTGCTTAAGTTTCCTTTCTTTTCCCTTCAAAATTAAACTTGAGGACTTTTTGTGGTAAAACACCGACCCGTGATATTTACCATCGTCTTTATCAAAAAGTTTATCATGAACAGTTCTCATTCTACATATACAGCTTTTGAAATCTTCAAGATCATTTCTCACATCATTGTTTAATTCTGTGAGCGATTTCTCAGAATCATTAGGATCATAATGGGATTGGTGAGAATACGAATCATGCGAATCTCGGATTTGATAACCTCCAGATTAGATGGAATTTACTTCATGACATTCACACATCGGCGTGTCATCGTTCATGTTGTTTTTAGAAGTGTGGTTATCTTTAAGGTCATAGAATTTGTTACGCATATCTTGTAATTCTTCTTTTAAGCTTGTAAATTGAGAATCCATTTTTATAGTTAAAGCTTCCTACATTTTTTCATTATTTGAGAATTATCATATAAATATAACTTCCATCAGCGAAAGCAACAGATTTTTGATGATGTTTGTTTTGAGATTTAGCGGACCAATCAAGTTTGAAAAGGATTTTTTCATCATGAAATTAAAAAGCTTGATTTGGACTTTTATAGAGGAAGATTCCTTCGGCTATTTCCTCCAAGATTCCTTTAGTGGGTTTGTCTAGACCGTGATAGAATATTTAAATAATAGCTCCCTTGGTCAGACCGTGCCCATGGCATTTTCGAAGCATGTTCTTTAGTCGTAACTAGGATTCGGTTAGACTTTACATACGTTTTGAGAGAAATTTTTTTCTGATTTTAAGTAAAAGACGGTTAAATAACAAAGGTGGAAAGAATCTGTTTATAAAAGCTCTTATCATCTGTTCCCACGATGTTATAGACTCTTCATTAAGTTTGTTAAACCAGATTTTAGCTTTATCACACAAGGAAAAGGGAAATATCAGAAGCTTGATAGCTTCACTTTGAGTTTCATCATATTTGAACATGTCACAAATTGTGAGGAATTCACAGATGTGGTCATGCGGATCGGCCCACAATTGACCATCTAATTTTTCTCCCGAATCATTTTCAAGTGAGTACCATTGATAACAAAATTATCATCAACATCAGGTCGAACAATGACATGATTTAAAAAGAAAATGCATCTAATTTATTTTTATATAAAATCGATTGTTTGTGTATGCAGGAGGAAAGTGCGGCGCACAAAGTTATTTGTGCGGCGTACTTTCTGCAAAATTTTCTAAAAGTTCATTTTTCACAGATGCAATGCAAGAGATAATAAAACAAAACTAATAGCATGATTTATTGCATAAACAAGAACATGCCAAAATCAAATACAAAAAGAAAGCAAAAATAATTTTGAGATAAAAATCTTTTTGGGGTTTTTTATATATATTTGCATATCAAACTAAATATTCACATAATTACAAGGCGTATAACCATATAAAACAGAATTTCAAATGATCACATACCTGAGACTAGCAATTTGAGGGTTTTGTTTGGGTTTGGGTTTTGGTTTTAAATCAGATTATGATGGTGAAATTCTGCAGAAAGTGCGGCGTACTTATGAAAAGTGCGACGTACTTTCTGGGTTTTCAGAAAAACCAGCCCAAAAATTGTATGTGCGGCGTACTTTCTGAAGAAAAGCGATTTTTTGGGTCAGTTTGCCAGAAAACTGTCCGGCTAAAGAGAAGAGGTTTATCACACGATAGGTGCAACGGTTTTGGTGTGAAACCGGCGTACTTCTGGTATAAACCTGCAAAATAATAAACGGGAACAGGGGAAGTGCGGCGCACACATAAAGATGTGTGCCGTACTTTCTGCAACAACAAACATATTTTAAGAGTTTTAAAAGATTTAAACACACGTAAGATGCATAAGACTAGCAAACAATCTGCAAACAACTAAAATAAATCCCCGACAACGGCGCCAAAAACTTGATGCGTGTTTTTACAAGCTTTAAATTTATAATAACTAGAAATACCGATTTTGACTAAAAACACAACATTCTGGCAAGTATACCCTATTCGAGTGTATTATAGTATTAGGTAAGTCCAGGTCGTTCCACGGGATTTGTAGCAATTCACAGATTGTTTATCAAGTAAAAAGCTAATTGATTGTCACATATCAAATAGCCAAAACGTGTGTAAAGCAAGCAAGATACCAAGCATAAAATATATAGATATTGCAAACTTTATATAAACAAAATCATACAAGTTATATATGACGGGTAATCATAATAACAAGCATATCTACCAATGATAACATAGAATCCTTTCGGCCTATATACTACATCATCACGAACGCATTAAGAATTGTTTATATCAAATATGCATACATATGAATTCCTCCTAACCCGGTCGGTCAACATAAGGAAGGGTCTTAAACATCATTGTACTTGGGTTGTTTACCAATTTACCACACAATTGTCACAAGTATGATATTGACACGCCATAGAAAAACGGTTCAAAATACATCAAGACAATTAACCCTTTCGGCCTATTTCAATTGCAATGATATACCAAAAGATAAACAATGATCCAAGTAAAAAAAATATCAAATTCATAAGCATTCATATTCACAAGTTATACAAATATCGTCCAAGTAAGCGATACACATACACATCATATCAAACCAATAACCAACATGACAAACATAAATAAACTTAGCAACATATCAATATTATTAGTAAAGAAATGTACCAAATCTGTTTATGCTAGTAATTCGACAATAAGTACCAAAACCAATATTCTAACCAAAACAATCACTAATACAACAACCCAAGTATCCATGATCAACCAACAACCTATGCTACTGAATTAACACGAGGATATGTCACGTCTCTTCAGGGAATCCGCAACGTGTCACCAAATGGAGTGTTTGGCAACGAGGTTTATGGTAGTGACTCGAAAGGATTTGGTGTGAATCCTTCGAGTAATGAGTTTAGGTTATGTAATAATGATGAATCGAGGTCTAGAATTCATGATGGTACAGTAAGAACTTGTGGCTATGGTGGTGGTCGTGGTATGGTGGTACACGACGGATTAAAGGGGTGTTTGGATCATCGGATCCTAAGATCCTCACCAATCCTTCCTCCTCTCTAATGATCTCTATGATAGTATGTGTGTTGATGCATGTGTTGGTGTGAAGTTCCCTGGCACAAATGAGGGTATTTATAGGCTAAAATTTTCTTAGGGACCAAGAAAAGGATGAATGTGGTCGATTTTAAGGCTAAATTTACGTTTTTAATGCATCAGACTGAAAGTGCGGTGCACATTTTTATTTTGTGCGCCGTACTTGGGATTTCTTAAAAATTGCATCACACTTATTTGAAAGTGCGGCGTACTTGGTGCATTTCCAGCCTTTGGACAAAAAACCAAAGTTGTATAGAATTCTTTCCCGGTCGCGTGGCTGCTAGAATCGCGTCAATCCGAGTTTGTATGCTCAAGTTATGGCCAAAACAGTGGACAAGTGTCGGGAGATCTTTAACTTTAGTTCTTTCTTCGTTTAAGCTTCAAATCTTCGTGTATTCTTTCGTTTTCTTCCACGACACGTACCATAAACCTATAATAGCAAATATACTCGATTAAGTATCGAAAGTTCTTATAATTAACCAAACTAGATATATAAAAGCACTGATAACGCATGTAGAAATATGTATAAATTGAGCGTTATCAGTAC